>BLSH010389076.1:662354-685281 GCA_018402905.1 Glandirana rugosa
GTTAGTGTGTGAAAGGAATGTAGGCCTCAATGCCTTGTCCGTCTATGAAACAAAACAAAAAATAATCCATTAACTTGCACCCATCCCTTTCCCCATCAATACCCTACGGGGATCCTAGTTGTCAATAAAAATCCTGGAAGACATATGAGAGTCATATGTGAGGAACTGAAGGTGGTCATGAGAACGAAGAGTCAATTGAGGAGGACGTGTAGTGAAGAAGATGACGGATCGATCGTGTACCACTACGGACGAGAGTCGGAATTTTGACGGGAAACGTCCGTCCCTGGGGCCCCTGGGATATGTCCCTCACGTCTTTGATATTAATGAGTTTTTGGAATCATTGAGAACATGGTTGTTGTTCAATAATAAAATTATTCCTCAAAAATACAACTTGCCTAATAATTCTGCACTCCCTGTATAGGGTCCCCGGGGTCCCTGCCTGCAAAGGGCAGTTTTAAGGCTGAGAGCAGGCATCACCATGTGCTAGCTAGGCAGTAGAAGAAGTGATGTGCAGGAGGAGTTAACTGAGAAGCAAGAGTACTGGTGGAAGTCAAGGAGTGTATACTGAGAGTATACAGAAGGTCCTAAAAATAACTGTTGATCCTAGGGGCATCCCATAACTACCCCTTTCCCTACCCACGTTCAATTACCTAATAAAAAACAAAACAAAGTATCTGCCTGTTCCGTAACTCCGGATGTAAGGAAAGTGTGTGATTGAGGGCAGTGTGACAGGTGGAACCACTACTTCCAGCAACGCCTACGGGGTATGGCTACATTTGGGGGCATCGTCCAGGATCCACCTGATTCCATTCTGCCAGTCGCCACCCATAGCAACCAAAATGAACTGAACCAGGGAACTGTATTTGTTCCGTTAGCAAGGATTGAACCCGGGAAAGGATTTATGCGCTCTGCCTGCTATTCAACACAAAAAAATAGTAAGTGCCATTTCCCATAGCAACCTGCAGGAGCTACTGCTAATTATTGCTGCCTGCATACGCAGTTGCCTCAATCAGCACTTGGGTGGACACTTACACTATTACTGCAATTCAGTGACTTTGTACCATGTGCTGTCATCTTTGGTAACCACGATGTGCGATCTTGCCCATGGATTACAAATATTTCCAACGTTCTGCAAATTTTGGACATTTCTTACTGGATTACAAATATGCCCAGCGCTCTGCAAAGGCTAGGCATCACAATCTTTTGCTCCAAACTCCTGCTTTCAGTAAAGCGTGCCTAGAACTGTTTCCTGTTGCCCGGGGTGATCGGGATAAGCCAGAGCGGACATTGGTTCACATCGGACTGGAGCCGCACGGGGGACTTGCCCTGGGAGTAATCGAGGGAGCTGAGTGGCTGTGCCTAATATGCCCGGAATGCCAGATTTCAACCGCGGAGGTCACTGCCTGGGCCTGGTGCGGCCATTGTGACGAACCACTAACCTGGCTGGTATGCTCACTGCAGGCCACATTACTACACCGTGGACCTGCACACAGGGGTTTGCAATCCGCAGCCAGGAAAGTCCCGGAAGGCCAGTGAGGGCCTGAAGTCACCACCCAAAGACAGGGTAGAGTTGCGGCCTTGTGACTCCCCTGTGAAAGCAAGGCAGAAGGAAGAGACTGCCGTGACCTGCGGCCTGGCCAGAGACCTGTTAACTACTGCCATGCTGGAGCCAGTTAAAGTCCCTGAAGAGCCGGCCAAACCTAAATCCCCTGCTCTCCTAATCCCAGCCCTGCCAGTGAAAAAGTAAGATGCGCTCTCAAGTGAGCTGGATGGGGAGTGTGAGGGCCGGGTCATTGATCTAGGTTTCCCCAGACTGCAGGCCAAGTTTGGATCACTAGAGAGGTTGACGGCATGGTCATCTCCAGGGTTAAGCTCAGAGGAGGAATGGGAGACTGGAGGGTCATGTATCCAGGGAACACAGCCAGGAGAAGAGGAGCAAGAACCCAAGGTGGAATCTGAACTGACTGCAGGGACTTTAATATCTACCCAGGAGCTCTTCGTGTGCAGGCCTTCCACCACCCAGACCAGGGCACCCACCTATCACCAATGGATGATGAGATCCCCAAACGCCTGTGTTCTTCCTGGGAAGGGAAATCCTAGAGAGTTGCCAAGGCTCTCTCCATTCCAGAGGGAAGTGCAGAGGAGGGTAGCCTTGGAGTGCGGCCTGGACTTCCCATATGTCCCCTCCCAGATAATGGGCATCATGGAGATCTCCAGGGGGGAGTGGGAGGACGACCTTGTCTGGGATTTCCTACACATCCCAAAACTGTTGAGGGGACCAAGTAATGAGGACATCCGAAAGGAATGGCGGATTGGGAGATCCATTCATCGTGATTGAGTCCTTGTTGTGTGGGCAATTCAGCACACGCAAGGCTATTCGGTCTCCAGGGAGACAGAAGAAGGGGGCCGAAGGCGGTTGCTGGACCCTCGGTTCTATGCTTAAGGAAGGAGTGTGAGGGGCAAGTTTATGCATAAACCCAACCACCAGGACGGCTGGAGAGTGCAGTGGGGTTTTTTCTTCTTGTTTTTCCCTGGCTTTTGCAGGAACAAGCCAGCCTGCCACCCTGTGCCCAATGAAGGAACTTTTCTGTTTAAGGACACTTGGGTGAGGCTTGTACCTGCTCTACTAAACCTTTGAAGAGCCTGTTATCCGGGGAGGGGACCCTCCCACCAGGATCTCTAAAAGTAATGTCCTTTGCATTTTTGTTGTTGTTATTCCCTTTACTGTTTCTGTCGGTGAGTTATAACCCCTCACTGACAGACCAGACAGAAAAAAATGCCTCACTATGCCTTGTTTGTTTGCTCTGCTGGGAGGCTTATAACCCCCTTCCAGCAGACTGCGTTCTGTGCTAGTTAGTTGTAGTTTAGTTGTTATGTCTTCTCTTAGGATCATTGGGATGGGACGGCTGTCCATCTCCTTCCGGCGAGAATCAAAACTTTCCCTGGAGAATATATGAGCAGAGTACTTTTCTCATGGGAGAAGTGCTCTGGCTCTGGAATGTATATTGGTTATGTATACTGTTAGTTTCAGGGACCGGTAGCTAGGAGTGTCCTAGTCATACTGTACAAATGTAAATAACCTACAGAGATTATGCCTATTTTTGTACTTAAATTATTTGTACAGACCCCTTGTCCAAGATTGTTCCCTTTTCCCCCTCCTTTTTTTAGGTTCCTGGGCCCAAGAGCCATTTTTCTAAATTTCGCAGCTGGGGTTTGGTTGGGGTGAGTGTAGCACCCTCTACAATTAGGTAGGTGCTAGATGTAAGGATTTTTGACAGGAGAGGCAAATTTAGCCAGGCCTGGCTGGAAATCAGGTCTGATTGTTTTGCTTCTGAGGAGGAGAGTGGCCTAGGGAGTGATTGGTGGCTGTAGTTAGTAACACCCCTTGGTAACTCCTCCAACCTGGACTGGCAGGGGGCAGGCCTCCTTAAATACCTGGGGTCAACCCAGTCTGGGAGGGGAGTTTGGGTGGAAGATATTGAGATGGAGTACTGAGGCTGTCTGGGCCTTGAGGGAGCCCCCAGTCTGGGGGGGGGGGGGGGGTGACCTCAGCCTGGGGCTCAGGTCCAGGAGGATAGAGAGATCCTGCAGGAGAGGCACTAGTGGGAGAGCAGGAGGAGGACAGCGGGAGAGAGTACTGCCAGGAAGGTCTTCAGGAAAGGAACTGTGTCGATGAGTGATACACTCCCTGGGAAGCTGGAAGAGGCACCTCGGAGCAGATTAGGGTGAGAGACAGTCTGAGAAGGGTGCAAGAGCCCGTTGGGACTGTGGTGTCATGGTGGCAGTGGAGAATGCTGTTTCAGCCAGGAGGACTGTGGGGCTTGGAAGAAGATGGGCTGGAAGCAATAGTCCATCAAGGCTAGCTATCGCCGCAACTACATTTTTCTACACTATAGGGACCTGCTGTCCCTGCCTGCAAAGGGCAGTTCAGAGGCTGTGCTTATTGAGAGCAGGCCTCGCCATGTGCTATCTATGCCGGATAAGAAGTGATGTGCAGGAGGAGTTAACTGAGAAGCAAGAGAAGTTCTGGAGGAAGTGAAGGAGTGTATGCTGAGAGTATACAGAAGGTCCCAAAAAGACCTGTTTATCCTAGGGGCATCCCATAACTACCCCTTTCCCCATCCAAGTTCAATTCCCTAATAAAAAAACAAAACAAAGTACCAACCTGTTCCGTGACTCCGGATGTAAGGAAAGATTGAGGGCAGCATGACAGGTGGAACCAATACTTCCAGCAACCCCTATGGGGGCATGGCTACATATATTAATACAGTATATACATACATACATAATACAGAAATGAGATAAAAGAACAGCGATTATAGGGGAACAGTCCCAAAGTGATATAGATGAAGACACTTGTTGTGTTTCGAGGACTCTTCTTCAGAAGTGTCTGTAGCAGGAAAAACACTGCTTAACAATGAAGATATACTGTATGAAAGGATATCAACTGCTGAATATAAAACCAGGGATAGTTGCTGATGCCACCATCATGAACAATTCTGCTATCAGAGGAGGGCGAAGGCTACAGGGGCCCATCCATTGAGATCTCCCATCAAGACCATAAAATGAGAAGCTTAATTGATATTGGCAATTTATGGATGCTAATAAAAGGCTATAAGGATCTAAGAAGAAGCCAGCTGGTCAGGGTACCCTCTCAGATAGTGAGTCAGGTCATATATGGATAGAAGGCTTCTGTGCTGCAGATGCCATGTCTACCTAAAGGATCTCCCATAAGCCTGAAGATTAGAGCTGTGCAGACACCTGGATGTTCGGGTTCGGGTTTTCGTGATCCCGGACCCTGAACCCCATTGAAATCAATAGGGACCCAAACTTTTGGGCACAAAAATGGCTGTAAAAAAGTCCTGGAAAGTGCTAGAGGGCTGCAAAAGGAAGAAAAGAGGGGGTAAGAGTAGGACAAGTGCCCTACAAAGAAATGGGGATAGAGAAATAACAATAATCTGTCCCTTACAGCACCAGCAGCATCCTCTCCCTACACTAGCCTAAGAGCATATGACATGCAGCACTAGATGACTCCAGCTCATACACTGGCCATTCAGAGCCATGACATTAGTAGGCATGGCTGTGATGGCTTCTAAGGTCAAACCAGTGAAACGCTTGTTGACTGGCTGCCCTGCAGCTATTCAACAAGCGGGAAAGTAATACCAGAACCCAGAACCCAAACCCTTTTTCAAAAGTTCGGGTTCGGTTCCCGAACACCGCAAAGTTCTGTACGAACCCGAACTTTACAGTTTGGGTTCGCTCAACTCTACTAAAGATATCTACTCAGGAGGTCTTCTATCCATATGTAGCGCCCCCATAGTGAATAGGTGCTTAGGTGATAGATTTTTGCTAGGAAAGGGAAATTTATTCAGGCCTGACTGTAGTGCAGGCCTGAATGTTATGATCTGTGCAGGGGAGTGGCCCATGAAGAGCTGGAGACTGCAGGAAGGAACACCCCTTGGTTATCCCTTCCACTTGTGTCCAGAAGGTTCTAGAAAGGGGGATGGAAGAGGAGGTGGGACTTTCTGAGGTATGTTAAGGAGCTCTGACCAATCCCCAATCTGGATTGCCAGGGGGCAGGCCTCCTTAAAGCGGTAGTAAACTCAGCCCAAGAATCTAAATTCAATCAATATTTAAATACCACATAACATTGGAAATATAAATAGCCTACATACAACTGATATAAAGCCTCTTACATGCCATAAACGAGCACTTTTAAAATGGTCCTGCAGGGTATAAGGCAGTGCCATTGTAACTGCTGGCTTCCGCGTCTTTATTAGAATATATTTCCGCCCTCAGTTAGTGTAGATGCCAGTAATCTCGCGCATGCGCAACAGTTACAATAGCCAAGCCTCGTTTTCGTTCATCTCACCATGGCAACACGTCTTTCTCCACAACACCTGTGACGTACTGAGTCACATGGGCACCACAAAATCCTTTACAATGCAGAAGTCTAATTGAGAAGTATCGTGTTAGGTTGGGGCTGACGACATCTCAAGGAGATGACGCAGCCCCGGCATAGACACTGCATTTATCGGCAGCCTTAGCTTGCCGGAAAATGAGGGGCTAACGGCGCATGCACTGCTGACGTCATCTACGGAAAAATAATAGATTTCATGGAAAGGAAGATGGTGAGGAGAGATCAGACACTGGGACAGTAATCTTAATAACAGTATTGATCTTTACATTGAAAATGATAGGAAGGGGTTTACAACCCCTTTAAATACTGTGGTCTGCCCAGCTGGGGGAGGAGAGTGTCAGGTGAAAGAGTGAAGATATAGCAGAAGTTGTGGAGGCCTCGCTGGGGAGCCCCCAGTCTAGGGGGGGTTACCTTGAGGGCTGGGAGCTTGGGTGCAGCCAGGAAGAGAGAGATCCTGGAGCAACACAAGGGAGCAGGAGAGCAACAGAGAGGCTACAGGAAAGACTCTTTAAAGGATCCGTCTGTGTCGTTGAGTGACAGACACTGAGAGCTGGAGAAGAGGACTGGAGCAGGCTGGGAGAATACAGATGTAATGGAAGTCTGATAAATATCCCTTCGGGCATCATCGTGAAGAAGCAAATTTCTGCAGGAGAGAAGTGAAGGAGTGTAATGGTCAGCAAGTGTCAGTGCTGGAGGAAGAAGGAGTCTATATACTGCGGTATATATAGATGGTCCTGTTTCTTGATCTATTGGGCATCCCACAGTCGTCCCTACCCTATCCAAGTTTATTCCCCTAATAAACAACAAAACAAAATAAAGTATCGACCTGTTCAGTGACTCCGGGTGAAAAGAAATGTGTGATTGAGGGCAGAGTGACAGATGGACCACATTAACCAGCCACCCCTAGGGGGGCACTTGGCTACACATATATGACCTGACTCACTATCTGAGAGGGTGTCCTGACCACCTGGCTTCTTCTTAGATCCTTATAGTTTTCTATTAGCATCTAGAGTTGATCGAACACCTGGAAGTTCGGGTTCGGCAGGCTCGGCCGAACTTCGGGAAAAAGTCCGGGTTCGGGACCGAACTTGACCCAAACTTTATCCCGGACCCCGAACCCCATTGAAATCAATGGGGACCCGAACTTTTAGGCACAAAATGGCTGTAACAAAGTCCTGGCAAGTCCTAGAGGTCTGCAAAAGGAAGGAAAATGGGGTAAAGAGTCGGACAAGTGCCCTACAAAGAAATGGGGATATGGATATAACTTAAAATAATTTTTAAGCTAAAGTCACATAAAAAAATAAAAAAATGGAGCTGGATATGGAGTTGGAGGTTGTGGAGGCAGTGGAAGTGGCGGTGCAGGAGGAGGAGGTAGCCAACACAGTTTTTTTTATTTTTGTGCAAGAAATGCACCGATGGCCGCAAATGTAGTTTTTAGAATATTTGTTTTTCTTTTAAACCAGCAATGTAGACATTTTTTTTATTTTTGTACAAGAAATACACCGTTGGCCGCAAATGTAGTTTTTAGAATTTTTTTTTTTTTAAACCAACAATGTAGACATTTTTTTATTTTTGTGCAAGAAGTGCAACGTTGGCCGCAAATGTAGTTTTTAGAATATATATATTTTTTTAAACCAGCAATGTAGATGCACTTTTTAATTTTGTGCAAGAAACAATAATCTGTCCTTTAAAGCGACAGCTGGAACCTTTCCCTATAGAACTTGGAGATGATTTTAGAACAATAATCTGTCCCTCTAAGCAACAGCTGGAACCTTTCCCTATAGAACTTGGAGATGATTTTAGAACGATAATCTGTCCCTCTAAGCAGTAGACTCTACCTAGTCCAGTCAGATCGTTCTGTGCAGCAGGATGAGGTCTGAAATCTGTCCCTCAAGGCAGCAGTACTAGTAATCTCTACCTAGTCCACAATCAGATCGTTCAGTAATGCAGGATGAGATGTTATATAATATCTGCAATCTGTCCCTCACAGAGCCAGCAGCATCCTCTCCCTAAACTAGCCTGAGAGCATATGACATGCAGCGCGGTGACTCCAGCCCCATATAGAGGCTGGGTCACATGATGCACTGGCCAATCACAGCCATGCCATTAGTAGGCATGGCTGTGATGGCTTCTAAGGGCAAACCAGTGAAACACTTGTTGACTGGCTGCCCTTGGCAGCTATTCAACATGTGGAATAAAATACCAGAACCCCGAACCCAAACATTTTTTGAAAAGTCCGGGTTCGGGTCTGGGTCCCGGACACCCCAAAGTTCGGTATGAACCCGAACTTTACAGTTCGGGTTCGCTCAACTCTATCAGCATCCATTAATTTTCTTATTCTACACAAATATCAATTAAGCTTCTTGTTTTATGGTCTTGATGGGAGATCTTGGTGGGTGGGCCCCTGTGGCTTTCGCCCCCCTCTGATAGCAGAATTTTTCATTGTGGTGGCATTAGCAACTTTCCCTGGTTTTATATGCAGCAGTTGATATCCTTTCATATATCTTCATTGTTAGGCAGTGTTTTTCCTGCTACAGGCACCTCTGAAGAAGAGTTCTCAAAATGCATCTTCATCTTTATCACTTGGGACTGTTCACCTATAATCACTGTTCTTTTATCTCATTTCTATATTATGTGTAGCACCCTTGTCCCAAACAGGGCTGCTAGCAAATTTAGTTGTGCTAGGTGGTAACTAATTTGTAGTTGGATCAAATTCGTTTTTCCTATCTTGAATGGAACTGTGATTCTCTCTTCTGTCAATAGGTGGCACTGTTGCCTTTGGCATTAGTAAGACAGATTACAGTGAATTCAGGTTAATATGCTTTCCCAGCCAATCAGCAGGAATTTTTTGGCTGCTGGGATAGTCTATTTATTTGGAAAGAGTCGGGTGATCGGGGTTGTTTCCACCTGGGCGACTGACTGGGTAGATGTGTGTTGAATAGCTCCTGGCTGCTAGGCCTGAAGCCTATCCGGGAGCCTCATGGCTGCTAGGTCTGCCTGAGGCCTATCCAGGAATCCAAGCAGCAGCAGAGGATTAGGCCTGAAGCCTGAGGCCTAATCACGTGTACAGAAGCTCAGCTCGAGGGGAGCCTGACGCCTATCCGGGAGCCTTGTGGCTGCTAGGTATGCCTGAGACCTATCCAGGAATCCAAGCAGCAGCAGAAGATTAGGCCTGAAGCCTTAGGCCTAATCACATGTACAGAAGCTAAGTTCGAGGGGAGCCTGATCGTTGTATGAGGTAAAAGAGAAGCAGTTGCCACAAAGAGACGACAACTCCTGTTACCGGAGGCAAGTGCAGAAGTGATGACGTTTTGAAGGAGTACCAGAGCAGATGCTTCACTAGCGGGGGATGGTGAAGTAAGTGGGAAAGCTTCAGTAGAGACTCATCCAGGAATACAGCGGGTTGCTGTGAGTAAAGCCTGAAGATAAGTACAGCGGGTAGCTGTGAGTCAAGCCAGAGGGATCGAGCAGTTAGCTGTGAGTCCAGGAACCCAGCGGGTAGCATGGGTGCAGCTTGAAGGATACAGCGGGTAGCTGTGAGAAGAGCTCAGGGGATCCAGCAGGTAGCTGGGAGTCCAAGAAGTCTAGTGAAAGACTGTGAGCTAATCTTGAAGACCTACGGTGGGATACTGTGAGGGAAGTGTTGCTATAGGAGACAGCAGTGGCTACAAAATACAGATTTCTGCGGTCAGCTTAACCACTTCAGCCCCGGAAGGATTTGCCCCCTTCCTGACCAGAGCCCTTTTTGCGATTCGGCACTGCGACGCTTTAACTGAAAATTGCGCAGTCATGCGACGTTGTACCCAAACAAAATTTGCGTCCTTTTTTTCCCACAAATAGAGCTTTCTTTTGGTGATATTTGATCACCGATGCGTCATTTCTGATCGCCGCTATAAGCAAAATAAGAGCGACAATTTTGCAAAAAAACCCAAATTTCTTACTTTTTGCTAAAATACAAATCCAAAAAAAATATATAAAAAAACATTTTTTTTCATCGGTTTTGGCCGGTTTATATTCTTCCTCATATTTGTGATAAAAAAAATCGCAATCGGTGTTTATTGATTGGTTTGCGCAAAAGTGGCCGCGTTTACGGACGATGAGAATTAATTTCTGGGGTTTTTATTTATTTATTTTTTTTTACTAGTAATGGCGGCGATCTGCGATTTTTAGTGGTACTGCGATATTGCAACGGGCATGTCGAAACATTTTGACACTTTTTTGGGACCATTGGCATTTATACAGCGATCAGTGCTATAAAAATGCACTGATTACTGTGTAAATGCCATTGGCAGTGAAGGCGTTAACCTGGAGGGGGCGCTCTAAGGTTTAACTATGTTCCCTGGGCGTGTTCTAACTGTCTTAGTGTTTGACTGGCAGGGGGAGGGGAGTGATCACAGCTTCCATGTAGAGGAAGGCTGTGATCACTCCCTTCCCCCTCTAACAGAACGGAGGTCCGTGTTTACTTACACGGACCTCCGTTCTTTCACTCCGTAGGGGGGCATCGCGGGTAGCCGGTGAAGATCGAGTCCCTTTCCCTCCCCGGACACAGTGAGCACGCGGGCGCGCCTTTTCTGTATTGCTGTCTGTCTAGTTCTATTTTTGCCTGCGGAGTCTGCCAATTTGCTATTGCATTTGCCTAAGGGTGTCCTGTTCCCTAACCCTCTCTCCCCTGTTCTTGTTAAGAGAAATAGACTCTCTTTGTTCATTTTTAAAAGTGACTGGCACCCATCATTCCATCTTGCACTACACTCACTATACCTAGTATTCTGCACCCTGAGGAAGAATGTCAGCTCTCCCTGATTCTGGAGGTCACCATCAGGCCTCTGGAGGTTGGGGAGACCGATGTATATATATATATATATATATATATATATATATATATATATATATATATTTATTTATATTTATATTTATATTCATCTCAATTGCTGTGAACAGTATGTATTGTAGGATGTCTATTCTAGGATGCTTTTTAACTTTTTGTACCAATAAATGACCAAAACCTTTTATTGTTAATACTCTTTAGTTTGTGCGTTTATAGTCCCATTCCCAAGAGGGGTATTTGTTCTATGTATGACAAAAAACATGGAAGCTGATTGGTTTCTGTAAGATACATCTGTCTGTCTGTAGCCAACCTGTCCTCATTTCAGTATCCGCCAGATCTGGGGAAAATAAGCTTCTCACACCAAGTGTTTCAAGCAATATTTTCAAAGCTTTATTATGGTGCATTGGTAATATACTGAAAATAATATAGGCGTTTCTTAAGATTAGGATAACCAATTAAATATTACATTCTTATCAGTACAGCTACGAAAGAGAAACTAGAATAATCAAGCAAAAAGTATCCATTTCCAGAGAAATGAAACAAAAAAACAGGAAATTGAAACTAGAAACTGTTGCACATCTAATATGGAAGCATAATACAATATGAATGCCAATTTCAAGATATATATTCCTTTCAGTTTCCTCCCTTTTGTCACAACATGACAATATAGTATTCACAAACTTTGTTTTCAGTGTACATCTGGATTCTTTAAGAGCCTGTTAAAAATGCACATGTAAAATTTAGCAGCAGCATAGAGTATAAGTATTAGTAAAAGGCATAACAAAATCAGCATTCCAACCCTTTCAAACCATCCAAAGAAATCTCCAAAACTTCCCAACCCTCTAAAAGGGTTCCAGCCATCCTCAGCTATGGACCGAGCTTGGGCTTGTAAAACTTTTACCTAGGCTCTATGATTCTCAATGATTTCATAATAGTCCAAAATCTCAGCAGATGTATTTTGTATCCATGTACAACACTCATAGTAAGTAGTAGATTCACACAGCCCAGTCAATGCTGCACCCATTTGTTCTATTTTCATCTCATTCAAGTTTCTTCAATGCCTGTAGTGTAATGTTCAGAAGACCCACCTCTAGCTGTGTTTCATTTATATTCTGATCCATCTATTTTTAGTAGTAGACTTGTGCATGGCTGAAAAATGTGTCCGTTTTCATTTTCATTATGTTAGTTTTTCTATTTTTTCGGAAATTCCAAAAATTCAGAATTCGGAAATTCGCGAATTCAGCAATTGCGGAAATTCAGCAATCTGAACAGCCGAAAATCCAAAAATTTGAAAATAACAAAGAATATTTGAAATAATATATAAATATTAAATTATAGGTATTGGAATTTCCTTGAAAATATGGCTGTTAGTGATAAATTTCATATTTAAGTTCACTAACAGCCACATTTTCAAGGAAATTCCAATACCTATAATTTAATAGTTATTTATTATTGTTTCAAATGTTCTTTCTTATTTCAGAATTTCAGAAATTCAGAAATAAGGAAGAACATTTGAAATAATAACTAACTAATATATTATTAGTTAGTTATTATTTCAAATGTTCTTTATTATTTCCAAATTTCCGAAATTCGGAAATAAGAAAGAACGTTTGAAATAATAACGAACTAATAATTTATTAGTTAGTTGATGTTATTATTTCAAATGTTCTTTCTTATTTCTGAATTTCCGAAAGTCAGAAATTCGGAAATAAGAAAGAACATTTGAAATAATAATAAACAAGTATTAAATTATAGGTATTGGAATTTCCTTGAAAATTTGGCTGTTAGTGAATTTAACCACTTCGGCCCCGGAAGGATTTCCCACTGTAGGACCAGAGCACTTTTTGCAATTCGGCACTGCGTTGCTTTAGCTGACAATTGCACAGTTGTGCGACGTTGTACCCGAACGAACTTTGGGTCCTTTTTTTCCCACAGATAAAGCTTTCTTTTGGTATTTGGTCACCTCTGCGTCATTTCTGATCGCCGCTATAAACAAAAAAAGAGCAACAATATTGCAAAAAAAAACAATATTTCTTACTTTTTGCTGTAATACAAATCCAAAATAAAATAAAAAAACAAATGTATTCATCAGTTTTGGCCGATTTATATTCTTCCTCATATTTTTGGTAAAAAAAAAATTGCAATCAGCGTTTATTGATTGGTTTGCACAAAAGTTGCCGTGTTTACAAACCATGAGAATTAATTTCTGGCGTTTTTACATTTTTTTTTTAGTAATGGCGGCGATCTGCGATTTTTATCAGGACTTTGATATTGGGGAGGACATGTCGGACATTTTTGAAACTTTTTTGGGACCAATGACATTTATACAGGGATCAGAAATTTAAATATCCACAGATTACTGTATAAATGTCATTGGCAGGGAAGGAGTTAACCTGCAGGGGCAGATCTAGGGGTTAACTGTGTTCCCTAGGCATGTTCTAACTGTGAGGGGGCTGGGCTACCTGGGCATAAAAGATCTAACTGATCCCAGTGACAGGGATCAGTAGATCTTTTAAATGCCCACTGACAGAGCGGGGAACCGGCGCATTTACATTGGCAGTTCCCTGTTCTTTCCCTCTTGCAGCTCATCGCGGCGCGCCGGCGGACATTGGGTCCGCCCGAGCCATGGGCACACTCCTCCAGAGTGCGGCGTGCACGGGCACGCGCTCCCTAGCCACCTATTTACAGCGATTCGTGGAATAGAGCCACGCTGATGCCATAAATAGGCAGCGTGCGGTCGGGAAGTGGCTAAATATGAAATTTATCACTAACAGCCATATTTTCAAGGAAATTTCAATACCTATAATTTAATAGTTATTTCTATTAGATTATAAGCTCTTCTGAGCAGGGCCATCTTGATTATGTTGTATTTTATTGTATTGTAACTGTTTTGTCTCCCTTTTACATTTTAAACTGCTGCGTAAACTGTTAGCGCTATATAAATCCTGTACAATAATAATAATATAATAATAATTAGTTAGTTACTATTTCAAATGTTCTTTGTTATTTTCAAATTTTTGGATTTCCAAATTTCTGAATTCTCGAATTTTGGATTTTCGGCTATTCCAATTGCCGAATTTCCAAATTACAGCAAATTCGGATTTCCCGATTTTTGGATTGCCAAATTTTCGAATGAGAAAAACGAAAATTCGGAAGATATTCACAAATTTAAAACGAAAATAATTGCACAAGCCTATTTAGTAGTATCTATTTGTACAAAGTTACCATCCAAAGCTTTCCAGTAACATTAAGCTTAGACTTGCTACACAATTCTTCTTCCCCAGTTGAATTGTTGCCTAAATGAAAACACCACTCAGGTTTCATCATCACTCCACCCCCTGGCTCACAAATCTCATACAAGAATGCCGCCAACAGTACATAAAGGCTACATCTCAGCATTGGAAGGAGAACACCTGTTTAATGTATCCCCCCCCCCCCGTTTACTTTAAATGAAAAACGGGGGATCTTAAGTGTATCAAATCTAAAGGGTAGATACCTACTTTCCTTGGACTAACAGAAGCACACCAAACTTTTCCTTTCACAAACACAGGCGCGGGTATGAACATCAAACCTTACTTTCTAAGAGTTTAAATGCATAGAAACTTGTCAAAGTCCTCAATACCTGGTGATGGACAGCAGAGTCTTAGACATCCGGTGATCAGATTGCATCTGCAGCACAACTATTGCAATGCTGTAGAACTGAAAGGACTATAGAATACAAAGTCCATATCCTCCGGACTATTGCAGCTCATAGTCATAGACGTGCAGGCACATAACCACATGGTAGCTGGAACTTTACAGACAGTTCAGGCATTTGACCATCAAAGCAGAAAAGACAGTTCAGGTGCTTCACCATCAACACAGTTAGAACAATTCAGGTACTTGACCATGATAGCGTATGGAACAGTTCAGGTAATTGACTACCAGAACAGGTGGAACTTGCACCAACAGTCTTTATAGACCGTTGCTGCTGTCAAAAGCGTTTGTCTTCTTTCTCCAATATACTTGTGGTTGACATCAAGGCAAGTGTGTTACCAAAGCTGTCAGCCAAACATTCCATAACTAACAATTAGGCCCATATAGCCCCTCATAGATTTCTGACCAGTTAAATCCATGTTCCCTAGTGATCTGGCCTAACACTAAAAGAAAAACTCAGCTTTTTTTTTTTCAGGGTGAAATATTAGTACAGGAACACCACCCACTACTCTGTATCTAACCAAAACTATGTCCAACCATAGGCCCAACTTCAAACTACTTAATGTGTGTGTTTCCTCTGTATACTCCAGTCTCCTTCCACATTCTAAAGATATGGTAGCAGGCTAACTAACTTTTGTCTACATTGTCCCCTGTATGTGCATACGTATTACCCATACATATATGTCACCATACACTACACGCCAGTCCCAAACCCAAACAGTCAGGGAAAATTGAGGAAAACCAAACCTGGGAACCTATCTCATTCATAATCATTTACTAAAAAGATTTAAATAAGTGTATCAAACATGGTGGCCAAAGGATCGCTGAGTGTCAGATATAACAATGTACATTATCTCACAAAAGTGAGTACACCCCTCACATTTTTGTCAATATTTTATTATATCTTTTCATGTGACAACACTGAAGAAATGAAACTTGGCTACAATGTAAAGTAGTGAGTGTACAGCTTGTATAACTGTGTAAATGTGCTGTCCCCTCAAAATAACTCAACACACAGCCATTAATGGAAAACAAAGTGAGTACACCCCTGAAAATGTCCAAATTGGGCCCAAAGTGTCAATATTTTGTGTGGCCACCATTATTTTCCAGCACTGCCTTAACGCTCTTGGGCATGAAGTTCACCAGAGCTTCACAGGTTGCCACTGGAGTCCTCTTCCATTCCTCCATGGCAACATCACAGAGCTGGTGGATGTTAGAGACCTTGCACTCCTCCACCTTCCTTTTGAGGATGCCCCACAGATGCTCAATAGGGTTTAGGTCTGGAGACATGCTTGGCCAGTCCATCACCTTTCCCCTCAGCTTATCATGTTGGAATACTGCCCTGTGGCCCAGTCTCTGAAGGGAGGGGATCATGCTCTGCTTCAGTATGTCACAGTACATGTTGGCATTCATGGTTCCCTCAATGAACAGTAGCACCCCAGTTCCGGCAGCACTCATGCAGCCCCAGACCATGACACTCCCACCACCATGCTTGACTGGAGGCAAGACACTCTTGTCTTTGTACTCCTCATCTGGTTGCCACCACACATGCTTGACACCATCTGAACCAAATATGTTTAACTTGGTCTCATCAGACTACAGGACATGGTTCCAGTAATCCATGTCCTTAGTCTATTTGTCTTCAGAAAACTGTTTGGGGGCTTTCTTTTGTATCATCTTTAGAAGAGGCTTCCTTCTGGGCCGACAGCCATGCAGACCAAGTTAATGCAGTGTGTGGCGCATGGTCTGAGCAAGGCTGACCCCCCACCCCTTCAACCTCTGCAGCAATGCTGGCAGCACTCATACGTCTATTTCCCAAAGACAACCTCTGGATATGACGCTGAGCACGTGCACTCAACGTCTTTGGTCGACCATGGTGAAGCCTGTTCTGAGTAAAACCCGTCCTGTAAAACCACTGTATGGTCTTGGCCAACATGCTGCAGCTCAGTTTCAAGGTCTTGGCAATCTTCTTATAGCCTAGGCCATCTTTATGTAGAGCAATAATTCTTTTTTTCAAACCCTCAGAGAGTTCTTTGCCATGAGGTGCCATGTTGAACTTCCAGTGACCAGTATGAGAGAGTGAGAGCAATAACACCAAATTTAACACACTTGCTCCCAATTCACACCTGAGACCTTGTAACACTAACGGGTCACATGACAGCGGGGAGGGAAAATGGCTAATTGGGCCCAATTTCAACATTTTCACTTAGGGGTGTACTCACTGTTGTTGCCAATGGTTTTGACATTAATGACTATGTGTTGAGTTACTTTGAGGGGACAGCAAATTTGCACTGTTATACAAACTGTACACTCACTACTTTACATTGTAGCAAAGTGTAATTTCTTTAGTGTTGTCACATGAAAAGATATAATAAAATATACACAAAACTGTGAGGGTTGTACTCACTTTTGTGAGATAATGTATATATCAATATTTACAGCGCCTTATTTTGAAGGACTTGCTTTAAATTTGCAATCATTGATGTAATCATGATTATCTCTAATAGAAACCAACAATTTTGAGTAGATATAAAATGACTTATTCCTCAATGAATGAGATGATTGACTTGAATTCAAACTGTCATTCGTGTAGAAAAATGTACTATAAAACAGATACAAATTGGATGTAAAACTCAAGTTTAAACCTTTAAACTAGCGTAACCTTTCCCTTCCTGTACTGTGCACATTCTGTGGATTCTGTTTTTTTCAAAATGTTTGCACACTCCAAAAGTGGTTTTGCCTTGCTGGCCACTGCAATGATTATGGCAGAATATACTAAAGTACACTGTGCGTAAAAAAATTAAATACACACAGGAAACAGGACAGCACAGAAAATGATATAATATTACTCTTTATCAGACGCTAGTATTCTCAGGTTTCAGATTTAACTTAATCAGAGAAAAAAATTGAATACCCATCACGCAGCATCAAAATTCTTATCTGCTCTGTTTATAATCGGTTCTAACAAAACTATCATTACATTCACATACAGTAAATAAACAAAATATTAACAATTACGATAATGCAAGCTGTCAATGTATGCTGTAATCTTCGTCTTTAGTTCTTGGACATCAAACCATATCAGACAGGTGGACCAATGCTGTTTAGTACTATCTAGAAACTAAACAAAATGAAAGGTCAGACATGAATGACGGCTGGAGGGAGGAGTGGGCTGCACACTCTAAGATCCTGTAGAGACACTTGTGATACCCACTACACAATCCTTTCCCTTAACCCATGGACAGATTGAATTTATATTCTATACATACGGCCTCCCTTGACCATTGGACAAAATCAACTGGATACTCCACAGAAATAGGCACCCGCTACCATTTCACTTTTTTAATCATCAACGGCTTGATCTCTCCAATTCCCTTACCTTATTCATATACCCATTCCAGGCAGCAAGGGCTGCTTCACACAGCCAGGTAGCCTCCCCTTGGTGGGCGCTCTGGAGGCTGGTCGTCTCCTAGGCCCCCCCTCTGGTGGTAATATATGGGACCGGCTGTTGCCCTCCGCCTTTATGGATGACCCGAAGCCAGTTGCAGCAGCATCTTTCCTTTCTGCTTTTAACCTGCACTAGTTCTATATGAGAACCTGTACTTACGCTATACAAATCCTTTTTTTGAACGCTACTAATGAGTAATATTACCACTTTACCTGTCACCAGTGCATCTGAGTACCTGTCATTAGCCCATCTGAGTACCCTAGTACTGTCACTAGCCCATCTGAGTACCCGAATACCTGTTACTAACCCATCTGAGTACCCGAGTACCTGTCATCAGCCCATCTGAGTACTCGAGTACCTGTCACCAGCCCATCTGAGTACCTTAGTACCTGTCACTAGCCCATCTGAGTACCCAAGTACCTGTCACCAGACTATCTGAGTACCTGAGTACCTGTCACCAGCTCATCAGAGTACCTGAGAACTTATTACCAGCCCATCAGAGTACCCAAATACATTTTACCAGCCCATCAGAGTACCCCAAGTACCTATCTGCAGCCCATAAGAGTACCCCAGTACCTATCTGCAGCCCAAGCCTCATAAAATATACATTGGGGTGTTTTCTTTCCAAAATGGGGTCATTTTGTGGGTAATTCCATTGTTCTGGTGCTCCAAGAGTGATAGGTAGGAATGAAATTAGATGTGTAATTTATGCTCCTAGAACACCTGAAAGGACTACTTCAATGTTGGACCTCTCTATGTGGCCGAGCTGTGTAAAAGTCTCACACATGTGGTATCGCCATACTCAGGATGAATAGCAAAATGTATTTTGGGGGGTAATTTTTGCTATGTACATGCTATGTGTTAGAAATATCATATAAATTGACAACTTTGTGCAAAAAAAAGTTTTCATTTTCTTTCCATGATTTCCGAAGACTTGTACATGAACTGTACAAAAGACTCATAATTAGAGTTGAGCGAACACCTGGACGTTCAAGTTCTGCGGGTCCGAATGAACTTTGGGAAAAAGTCCGGGTTCGGCACCGAACGTTGCCCGAACGTTATCCCGGACCCCGAACCCCATTGAAGTCAATGGGGACCCGAACTTTTAGGCACAAAAATGGCTGTAACAAAGTCCTGGCAAGTGCTAGAGGGCTGCAAAAGGAAGTAACATGAGGGTAAGAGTAGGGCAAGTGCCCTACAAAAAAATGGGGATAGGGAAAATAATTTAAAATCAAATAAACTAGGAGATGATTTTTGAACAATAATGTGTCACTTACAGCTGCAGCTAGAACCTCTCCCTTTAGAACTAGGAGATGATTTTTGAACAATAATCTGTCCCTCTAAGCAGAAGTCTCAACCTAGTGCAGTCAGATCGCTCAAAGCAGCAGTATGTGAAATCTCAAATTACTCCCACAATCTGATCGTTGTATGCGATCGTAGCGATCGTTGTGTTATGCAGAGTTTGATCTGCAATCTGTCACTCAAAGCAGCAGTATGTGAAATCTCAAATTTCTGCAATCTGTCCCTCAGAGCAACAATAGTAGTAATCTCAGGATGCAGGATCAGATGTTAAAATGTCTGCAATCTGTCCCTCACAAAAACGCCGGCAGCATCCTCTTCCTACACTAATCCAAGAGCATGTGACATGCAGCACTGTGACTCCAGCCTCATATAGAGGCTGGGTCACATGATGCACTGGCCAATCACAGCCATGCCATTAGTAGGGCAAACCAGTGAAACGCTTGTTGATTGGCTGCCCTGCAGCTATTCAACATGCGTGATCAACTACCAGAACCCGACACCCCAAAGTTCGGTACGGACCCGAACGTTACAGTCCGGGTTCGCTCAACACTACTCATAATGCCTCATAGATTATACGTCGGGGTGTTAGATTTCCAAAATGGTGTCATTTTGTGGGTAATTCCACTGTCCTGGTGCTTCAGGGCCTTCAAAATTAATAGATTGTTAGGTTATTTTATGTATAATTTATGCTCCTAGAATGCCTGATGGTGCTCCCTGCATGTTGGACCTCTGTATGTGGCCAGGCTGTGTAAAAGTCTTACACAAGTGGTATCGTCATACTCGGGACGAATAGCAGAATGTATTTTGGGGTGTAATTTTTGCTATGTACATGCTATGTGTTAGAAATATCTTATAAATTGAACACTTTGTGTAAAAATAAAAGAGTTTTCATTTTCTTTCTGCGTTTTTCAAAGAACTTGTGGAAAAAATTAACCTTTCAAAAGACTCATAATACCTCAAAGAATATATGTTGTGGTGTTTGCTTTCCAAAATGGGGTCTTTTTGTGGGTAATTCCATTGTCCTGGTGCTCCAGGACCTTCAAAAGTGTGATAGGTAGGAATGAAATTAGATGTGTAATTTATGCTCCTAGAACGCCTGAAGGTGCTACTTCAATGTTGGACCTCTCTATGTGGCCAGGCTGTGTAAAGGTCTCACACATGTGGTATTGCCATAATTTGGACGAGTAGCAGAATGTCATTTTGGGTGAAATTTTTGCTATGTACATACTATGTGTTAGAAATATCTTATAAATTGACCACTTTGTGTAAAAATAAAAAAGTTTTCATTTTCTTTCTGCGTATTTCAAAGACTTGTGGAAAAAATGAACCTTTCAAAAGACTCACAATTCGTCATAGATTATATGTTGGGGTGTTTGCTTTCCAAAATGGGGTCATTTTGTGGGTAACTCTATTGTCCTGGTGCTCCAGGGCCTTCAAAAGTGTAATAGGTCGTTAGGAAATTATATGTGAAATCTCTGCTCCTAGAACACCTGACAGTGCTCCCTGCATGTTCAGCCTCTGTATGTGGCCAGGGTGTGAAAAAGTCTCACACATGTGGTATTGTCATACTCAGGAGGAGTAGCAGACTGTATTTTTGGGTGTAGTTGGAAGTATGCATATGCTTTGTGTGAGAAATAACTACTTGTTATGACAATTTTGTGTAAAAAAAAAAGTAATATTTTTTTTCATTTTCCCAAGAAGTGTGGGAAAAAATTACACCTTCAAAAAACTCGCCATGCCTCTTACTAAATACCTCAGACTGTCTACTTTTCAAAAAGGGGTCATTTGGGGGGCATTTGTACATTCCTGACATTTCAGGGCCTCAAGAAATGAGATTGGACATCAGTACATCAGGCGTGATCAATTTTCATTGATTTGCACCATAGCTTGTAGACTCTATATCTTTCACACAGACCAAATAATATACACTTATTTGGGTTATTTTGTACCAACGATATGTAGCAGTATAGGTTTTGGCCCAAATTTATGAACAAAAATTACTTATTTGCAAAATTGTATCATAGAAACTAAAAAAAGTGTGGGTTTTTTTTCAAAAACTTCACTTATGTCGCACAAAATAAAAAACCCAGAGGTGATTAAATACCACCAAAAGAAAGCTCTATTTGTGTGAGAAAAAAATAAATAAAAAAAATGTTGTATGGGTACAGTGTTGCATGGTTGAGTAATTATCATTCAAAGTGTGAGAGCGCTGAAAGCTGAAAATTGGTCTGGGAAGGAAGGGGGTGTAAGTGTCCTGTATTGAAGTGGTTAAGAATCTTTGACCAGAAGAGGTAATGAATACTTTTTACCTAAATAGATTATAGGCTGACTCTATAAGCTAAGAACATTTGATCAGAGGAAGAAATAATATGAGGGAGATGTCTGCACTGTGTACAAAGTGTATGGACTGTCCTCACCGCTGGGCTCACCACTGATGGTGTAATCTCAATCAGCTACTTCAGAGAGTGAACTGCTGTAGAGAACTGATACAATGTTGCAGAGATGGAACTCCATTGTTTCTGATGTAAGAAGAGTTTTAGGGCCCGTTTACACCAGAACCTGGTGTAGGAAAGGCACATTCCATGTGCCTTTCCTGCACTGTAGGTGATTGCCCTGCCCTTGTGATCTGCATGCAGGTACCAATGAAATGATAATGGCACCTCAAACATAGATATCAAATGTAGCGTGTTTGTTTGCTCCAAATTGCATGGTACCACAATACCATGCGGTTTGATGTAGTGCATTTTTAACAGTAGTCCAAGCAGTATGCTCCCAGCGGTCCGATGCGTTTTGAAGCCCATTCAAATGAATGGGCTGACAAAAAGCACCCCAATGGAACGTGTGGCAATTGCATAGGGACCAGCGTTCATTTCGTCGACAAAAATATATCCGTCAACTAAATTAACACTATTTTAGTCAACTAAAATACGACTAAAACTAAAACGGCATTTTAGTCAAAAGGCTAAAATATTACTAAGATTAAAATGGCATTTTAGTCAAAGGACTATGACTAAAACTAAATCGCAATTTGATGTCACAATTAACACTGCATTACCACATAATGATAAGTAAGGGGCATCTACTAAGCTGCTGAAAAAAAAACTAAGACAAAGATCTTTCTTATTTTTTTTCTTAATATTTAATGCTAGTAATATATTCAGGTAATATGTGCAATGGCATTACAATCAATAGAGTTTACAGTTTTTTGGGTTTTTGTATACTTTAACCACTTGCCGACCGTCAATTGACGGCGACAAGGTGGCTCTGTAACGCGGATCGCCGTCATACGACGGCGGCCGCGTGATCGAGCCTAGTGAGCGCGCGCGCGCTCACTGTGTCCGGGGAGGGCCGGGGAGCGGGTGCGGCGGCTTCGATTGCCGCCGGCTACCCGCGATGGCCCCCCCGGAGCGAAGGAGCGGAGGTCCGTGTAAGTAAACACGGACCTCTGCTCTGTGTGAGGGGGAAGGGCTGTGATCACAGCCTTCCTGTACATGAAGGCTGTGACCACTTCCCTTCCCCTGTTAGGGCAGTCCCCCCACAGTTAGAACACGCCCAGGGAACATAGTTAACCCTTAGAGCGCCCCCTGCAGGTTAACCCCTTCACTGCCAATGGCATTTACACAGTAATCAGTGCATTTTTATAGCACTGATCGCTGTATAAATGCCAATGGTCCCAAAAAAGTGTCAAAATGGTCCGACATGTCCGCTGAAATATCGCAGTACCGCAAAAAATCGC
>BLSH010389076.1:685420-696126 GCA_018402905.1 Glandirana rugosa
TGTCTTCATATGACATTGGTGAATTCCTGGCCTTCCTAAAGGTCGAAATCCTGGCCTCGGGAAAAACGCTAAGCCGTGACGCAACGAAATTGACTGTTAACGCGCCAGCACGCTGCAACATGGGTTTGCTTTAAACGCAGGAAAAAAAGGGTGTTTATCTCGAAAGAAAACCACCATAAACTAGGGGAGACGCAGTAAAGACTAGCGGCGATATTTGTTTTCTTCTCGCTGTTAAAACGTTTTTTTGGGTTTAAAGAATGAAAAACGATTTTATGTTTAGGTTTTTTTTTATATTTTTTTGTAAAAAATGGGTACAACGTCGCACGACCGCGCAATTGTCAGTTAAAGCAACGCAGTGCCGAATCGCAAAAAGGGCTCCGGTCCTAAAGCTGGAAATCCTTCCGGTCCTTAAGTGGTTACAGTATACTTCTGTTTGTCAAAAAGCAATATTTTTGTTTGTTTATGAAACTTGGTTTTATATATAAAGACACTATGCATCACAACTGCTAAATCTGTGTCTGTGGTGCATGTTCAAACCTTAATACCATAAATAATAATATGTTATTAGATTTTTACTCCAGGAGTATATGATGAGTTTGGCCTTTCTAGAAAAATGCCTCAATAATGCATTACAATTTAACTAAACCCATTAGATTTTAGTCAACTAAAATGTACTGGAGAGTTTAGTTGACTAAAATAAGACAAAAACTAAAACAATTCCGATGACTAAAATACAACTAAAACTAAAATGGCATTTTAGTGAAATGCCTAAAATAAGACTAATATTTAAATGTAATTTTAGGCAAAGGACTATGACTAAAACTAAATCAAAATTTGATGTCAATATTAACGCTGATAGGAACACATGCCATGTTCCAGTATGATCCCCGTGTGAATCGACCCTAAGACCAGTAAACTTGTCAAATAACGGAGTTCCGTCTGTGCAATATTGTATCAATTTTGTATAACAGTTCAATCACTGCAGTAGCTGATTCATTAGGCTGTGAAGAAATATCAAGGTTGTCAGAAGGCTGAGCTTTCTTGAATGGTACTCGGCACACTAGAGGACTTTAGGAGTTGTGGGGCTTCTATAGGGAATTACTGCTTCATAATTACTATAAGTCTTAGGCACACTCAAGGGCCAATGCTCCATGGACCGTAGTACACAAGTAAATATTGCTGATACAAGCACATGGGTCACTTAAGTAACCCTGTGCTTGTCAGTAATGGCAGTACCAGCTGGATTCTGCAACTAAGCCAATCATGGTCTGCAACCAGAGCCTGTACAGATGGGAAATTGAAGCAGCAAAATACCATCAATTAATGAAACATTTTGGAGGCTTCAATGGAGCACAGTGGGCCAGTTTTCGCTATGGCTGTGTATGTATATCAGTGTCAGCTTGGCAGAATAGGTATTATGTGTTTCTGGGGGATGTTGCTGTTGCTTCACACCCACCCAAATCTGAATACAGAAATCGGATTGCTTTCCTTGTGTTTATGTGGTTCACTAGCATGTTGCTGCTGCTTCAACATCTGTAGCCCTGTCAACATTGTGATGTTTATTTTCTCCTTTAGCGTCTTACCTAAATCATGGGCTGATCTTATCTTTACAACTGTGCTCTCTTGCAAGTCTGATTCTGACTTGGAAAGTTTGCTCTGCTAGCCTGACATCCTTTATAAAATCCTGATTAGTTAATTGACAAGCAATCACCCCCATCCCTAACAGTATAAAGCTAAACCACCTTTATGGGGGAAGCACATTTGCTGGGGTTCTTTCTATAATTGGGGTTATTTGTTTAAGAGGGAAAACTTCAGGCTCTTCTTCAGCGATTACACAAAGCGAAAATACACGGAAAACTACTCTGAAAAACACCAGACTGCAGGTGACCTTGTTTGCCCCTTTAGCTCTCCTTCCACTCTGTAACATGCACTCTTTACTACTCCTTTTGACAGTTGTGCCCTCTCTCCTGTGGGAGATTAGCTTGTGAGGAACAGATTCAGCATGGAGGTCAGTTTCTTTAACCACTTGCCGACCGTGTAATGTAATTACACGGCCGCAAGTGGCACTCATTGTTCTGGGAGGACATGTTATAATGTCCTCCCAGAATTGCGCTCCCGCGCGTCCCCTGGGGGCGCGCACCTGGGAGCATCCATGACCACGGGTCCGTGAGACCCGGCGCATCACGGATCACGGTAAATGGCCACAAATGACGAAGCATAACATATAAACAAGCCGGCGGAAGTGCCCGCTTGTCTCTCCGCCCTCTCCGCACCGATCGGTGCAGTGTGACAAGAGAGGGGGGAGAGAGGAGATGCAGCAGTGCTGTGGGCAGGATCTGAAGTGCCCACAGCACCACTATGTGCCAGACAGGGACCCCTCATCACCCATGCACCCTCATCCATGCCCACCCATCCGTCACCCATACATCCATGCCCACCCATCCGTCACCCATACATCCATGCCCATCCATCCGTGCCCACCCATGCATCCGTGCTCACCCATCCGTCACCCATGCATCCCTGCTCACCCATCCGTATCCACCCATCCGTCACCCATGCTCACCCATCCGTCACCCATACATCCGTGTCCACCCATCCGTCACCCATGCTTACCTATCCGTCACCCATGCATCTGTGCTCACCCATCCGTCACCCATGCATCCGTGCCCATCCATCCATGCCCACCCATCTATCACCCATGCATCTGGGCTCACCCATCCGTCACCCATGCGTCCGTGCTCACTCATCTGTCACCCATGCTCACCCATCCATGCTCACTCATCTGTCACCCATGCATCCGTGCTCACCCATCCGTGCTCACTCATCTGTCACCCATGCATCTGTGCTCACCCATCCGTGCTCACTCATCCGTCACCCATGCATCCGTGCTCACTCATCCATCACCCATGCAGCCTCATCCATGCTCACCCATCCAGCCTCATCCGTGTTCACCCATGCATCCATGCTCCGCCATCCATCCGTGCTCACTCTTGCATCCATGCTCACCCATCCATCCGTGCTCACCCATGCATTCGTGCTCACCCATGCATCCATGCTCAGCCATACATCCGTGCTCTGCCATCCATCTGTGCTCACCCATGCATGCATGCTCATCCATGCATCCGTGCTCCGCCATCCATCTATGCTCACCCATCCATCCGTGCTCACCAATCCAGTCATGCTCACCCATGCAGCCTCATCCATGCTCACCAATCCAGCCGTGCTCACCCATCCAGCCTCATCTGTGTTCACCCATGCATCTATGCTCCACCATCCATCCGTGCTCACCCATCCATCCGTGCTCACCCATCCATCCGTGCTCAGCCATCCATCTGTACTCACCCATGCATGCGTGCTCACCAATGTATCTGTGCTCACCCATCCATCCGTGCTCAGTCATCCCCATCTATGGCTTATTCACCTCCATTAGTGCTCATTTATGCCTCATTCATGCACATCCATACCACATCAGTTCTCATCCATGACACATCCATGCCACTACAGCACCCATCAGTGCCACTACAGTGCCCATCAGTGCCACTACAGCGCCCATCAGTGACACCGCAGTGCCTCACAATAATGTAATAGGTAGTCAAATTAGATTTGAAATGTATGCCCCTAGAACGCCTGATGGTGCACCCTGCATGTTGGACCTCTGTATGAGGCCAGGCTGTGTAAAAGTGTCACATATGTGGTATCGTCATACTCGGGACAAGTAGCAGAATATATTTTAGGGTGAAATTTTTGCTGGGTACATGCTGTGTGTTAAAAAATATTGTATAAATGGACAACCTTGTGTAAAAAAAATGCATTTTCATTTTCTTTCTACATTTTCCAAAAACTTCTGGAAAAAATGAACCATTCAAAAGACTCATTATGCCTCATAGAATATACGTTGGTGTGTTTACTTTCCAAAATGGGGTAATTTTTTGGGCGTTTCCATTGCCATGGTGCTCCATTACCTTCAAAAGTGCAAGAGGTAGTCAGGAAATTATATGTGTAATTTATGTTCTTAGAACGCCTGATAGTGCTCCCTGCATATTGGGCCTCTGTATGTGGCCAGGCTGTGTAAAAGTGTCACACATGTGGTATCACCATACTCGGGATGAGTAGCAGAATATATTTTAGGGTGTCATTTTTGCTACGTACATGCTGTGTGTTAGAAATATTGTATAAATGGACAACCTTGTGTAAAAAAAAATGCGTTTTCATTTTCTTTCCACATTTTCCAAAAACTTGTGGAAAAAATGAACCGTTCAAAAGACCCATTATGCCTCATAGAATATACGTTGGGGTGTTTACTTTCCAAAATGGGGTAATTTTTGGGGCATTTCCATTGCCCTGGTGCTCCAGGACCTTCAAAAGTGCAAGAGCTAGTCAGGAAATTATATGTGTAATTTATGTCCTTAGAATGCCTGATGGCGCTCCCTGCATGTTAGGCCTCTGTATGTGGCCAGGCTGTGTAAAAGTCTCACATATGTGGTATCACCATACTCAGGAGGGGTAGCAGAATGTGTTTTGGGGTGTAATTGGTGGTATGCATATGCTAGGTGTGAGAAATAACCTAGTAATATGACAATTTTGTGAAAAAAAAAAATCTTCATTTTGCAAAGAATTGTGGAAAAAAATGACAACTTCAAAAAACTCGCCATGCCTCTTACTAAATACATTGGACTGTCTAATTTCTGGAAAGGGGTCATTTGGGGGGTATTTGTACTTTTCTGTCTTGTTAGGGCCTCAAGAAATGAGATAGGCCATCAGTGCATCAGGTGTGATCAATTTTCAGTGATTGGCACCATAGATTGTAGACTCTATAACTTTCACAAAGACCAAATAATATACACTAATTTGGGTTATTTTTACCAAAGATATTTAGCAGTATAAATTTTGGCCAAAATTTATGAAGAAAAATTACTAATTTGCAAAATGTTATAACAGAAATAAAGAAAAATGCATTTTTTTACAAAATTTTCGGTATTTTTCCATTTATTGCTCAAATAAACACCCCAATGGGGATTAAATACCACCAAAAGAAAGCTCTATTTGTGTGAAAAAAAGGACGAAAATTTCATATGGGTACAGTGTAGTATGACTGAGTAATTGTCATTCAAAATGTGAGAGCACTGAAAGCTGAAAATTGGTCTGGTTAGGAAGGGGGTTTAAGTGCCCAGTGGTCAAGTGGTTAAAATCTGGCGATTTGCCAGGTTTATTATGGTAGATTTGCAAGCTCAAAACACATAAAAAAAACAGAAAACAAAACCTCCCCATCCGGCGCTAAACTAAACAACCAGGTTCCTCTTTATACAGTGTGGGGCTGTCCCCGACACCCACAAAACATAAGCACAGTGCAAACCTTGTTCAATAAGTCCAAATTAGCACACAGAGCTCACTCAGTTTTCTCCCTCTGAGATCCAGGATAGATGTCACATACCTGGTGGTGGAGTCTGACTTATGCGGGGGCAACCTCTCTTATGGCCCTGGTTCAAGAGCCTCTGATAGTAGAGACAGGGAGCTCTGGAGCACAGGGGGGCACGAGGGCTGGACTTGGTCACAGATGGTAGGTGAAGGTGCACAGGAGCTCGTACAGTCTCAGGCCTTGGCATGTAGATTGTTTTCAGGTTCCCAAGAGCTCTCCTCAGGTCCATATCCCTTCCACTTTACTAGGAATTTGGTGATGCCCCCTCTCCTTCTGCAGTCCAGGATAGTTTCCACCTCGAACTCCTCTTCTCCGTCTACCAGGACTGGTTCTGGTGAAGCCGTTTTCCGCCCCGGGAAGGTCACTGGCTTGAGCAGATTTACATGGAAGATTAGGTGAACTCTAAGTGAAGGAGGAAGGTCTAGCTCATAAGCCACATTGTTAATTTTTCTTTTGACTGGCAGAGGTCCGATGTATCTAGGACCTAATTTCTTAGATGGGCATGTCAGTCTCAGATTCTTAGTGGCCAACCAGACCCAATTGCAGCTTGCAAGTTCAATTCTCCTTGTCTCCCTCTGTCGAATGTTCTTTTGTCGTGCTCCTGGGTTTGTGCGAGAGTCTCTTGCAGAAGGCAGTTGTTCTTTTCCAAGAATTGTGTGATCTCCTGCACAGCCGGTACAGAACTTTCAGTCTGAACATTAGGTAGGAATGTGGGATGGTAGCCGAGATTCGCCCAAAACGGAGATTGCTTGGTGGCAGAGTGGACTGCATTGTTATAGGCGAACTCGGCTAATGGGAGCAGAGAGACCCAATTGTCCTGGGAGTACGAGGAGTAGCAGTGGAGGTACTGCTCGAGGGTCTGGTTGGTCCTCTCTGTCTGGCCATTTGATTGGGGATGGTAGGCCATAGAGAATGCCAGTCCATTTCCTAAGATGGTACACAGAGACCTCCACACCCTGGAAGTAAACTGTACTCCTCGATCCGACACAATGTTATTAGGGATACCGTACAATTTCTTTGATGAAGGTCTTGGCTGTCTCCATTGCAGAGGGGGTACCTTGCATAGGGACAAAGTGTGCCATCTTGGTGAGATGGTCTACCACTACGAAAATGATGTTGAATCCTGTGGATGGGGGTAGCTCGACGATAAGATCCATTGAAATGTGTGACTAAGGACGGTCAGGGATGGGTAATGGGTTCAGCAGCCCCCAGGCCCTGGTTCTCTCGGTCTTGTTTCAAGCACAGATAGGGCACGCACCCACATAGGTTTTACAGTATTCGTTCATGTGGGGCCACCAGAAGGTGCGGGCTAGCAACTCCATAGTCTTGCGACTGCCAAAATGTCCAGCCAACTTATTGTCATGGCAGAGTTCTAGGGCGTCTAGATGGAACTCCTCAAGCACGAAGATCCGGGTATCCGACCACCACAGCCCATCTTTTACAGACAATTCAGAGTCTATGGGCATCAAGGAGCCAGCTAGAGCCCGGCTGATTTGTGTTAGGAGGTCCTCCTGGACCAGCAAGAAGCTGTGAGCTGGTAGAATGGTATCTGGAGGGGAAGCTTCCACAGGATCAAGGAAAATTCTGAACAGGGCGTCCGGCTTAACGTTCTTGGACCCAAGCCTGTACGTAATGTGGAGCTGGAAGTGGGAAAAGAATAAGGCCCATCGAGCCTGGCGAGGTTTTAGCCTTTTGGCCGTCCACAGATTCTTGTGGTCGGTGAAGACCAAGATAGGGTGTGCCGCTCCTTCCAGAAGATACCGCCATTCTTCCAGGGCGGACTTGATAGCTAATAACTCTCTGTCCCTGACGTCATAATTTCTCTCGGGTGGAGTAAGTTTCTGAGAGAAAAAGGCGATGGGGTGGAGTAGGGCCCTTGGACCATGTCTCTGAGAGAGGACCGCCCCAACTGCGGTCTCTGAGGCGTCCACTTCTAGGATGTAGGGCAGTGCTGGGTCAGGATGCTTCAGAACAGGGGCAGAAGTGAACAGTTTCTTCAAAGACTGGAAAGCTGCCTGTGCCTCCGCGGTCCAGACAAAGAGGACATTCTGCTTGGTAAGCTGCGTTATGGGAGCGATGACTGCTGAAAATCCACGAATAAACTTTCTATAAAAGTTGGCGAAGCCTACAAAGTGCTGCACCCCTTTTTAATCCACTAGCGCTGGCCAGTCAAGGATGGCTGTAACTTTCTGCGGGTCCATGGTAGTGCCCTTTGTGGAAATGTGAAATCCCAAGAAAGAGATGTCAGCACATTCGAAGGTGCACTCCTCCACCTTTGCGTATAGTCTGTGTTCTCGTAGGCAGCTGAGCACGCTGTTCACATGCCTGTGGTTTTCCTCTAGGGAGGGGGAGAAGATGAGGATGTCATCGAGATAGACGACCACAAACAGGTCAAGGTGGTCTCTGAAGACATCGTTGATCAGATGCTGAAAGGTCGCTGGGGCATTGCAAAGCCCGAATGGCATGGCTAGGTACTCAAAATGGCCGAAACGAGTCCTAAAGGCCGTCTTCCATTCATCCCCGTCCCGTATGCGTATTAGGTTATAGGCTCCGCGGAGGTCTAATTTGGTGAACACAGTAGCCGAGCCAAGTCTTTGAGAAAACTCCGGAACTAAGGGCAATGGGTACCGGTTTTTAATTGTGACCTTTTTGAGGTCCCAATCATCAATACAAGGCTGAGTGAGTGGTCTTTTTTTCCCACAAAGAAGATCCCCGCTTCTGCGGGTGACGTAGAGGGCTGGATGAAGCCCTTTTCCAAGGTCTTGTCCAGGTAGGCTTTGAGAGCCACTAACTCCACTTCAGACAGAGGGAAGATCCGGCCGAACGGGACTTCAGCCCCTGGCAGCAGGTCGATTGGGCAATCATATGACCTGTGCGGAGGTAGAGTATCGGCCCCCTTCTTACTAAAGTAGTCATGGTCGACTTTCGGGACCACTGAGCAGGTTTACAGATCTGGGTCTGAGTCCATGCTAAGAAGAACTGGGGAGTCCTTCGGAGACTGCGGCAGGCAGTGGCTGAGGCAATAAGGCAACCAGAACTGCACTTCCCCAGTGTTCCAATTGATCAGAGGGCAGTGGGCCCGAAACCAGGGTAAGCCAAGGATAACCAGGAATAAGGGGGACACGATGACTTCCAACAGTAGGAATTCCGTATGACCCCCCATCGTCCTGGCAGGAAGAGGGAGTGTTTCATGGGTCATTATGCCAGACTTAATAGTTGACCCATCAGCCAGCCGGATGACCGTTGTATGGTCCTTGGTTCAGAGCGGGATGCGATTCTGGGTGGTGAAGGCAAGGTCCACAAAACAGCTGCAGGCTCCTGAATCCAGGATGGCTGGGACTTCAACGCGTCCTTCGGGAAGCTGGAGGGACAAGAAGAGGACAAGGTGGGACTTGGTATTAGATAGAGATAGTACGTGCCCTGTGACTAGGGTAAGGCCCTTACCAGCTTTAGCAGGGCATTTCCGTACCAGATGTCCTGAATCCCCGCAATACAGACTCAAATTGAGGGTCATGCACCTCTGTCACTCTTCAGATGAAAGAGAAGGGCAGGGATGCCCATACTGTAGTGGTTCCAAGTGGTCCTGAGGAGAGGAGGATGAGGTTGTGGTCGAACTGGGTGCCAGGAAGCTGGATATCTCCCGAGTGTGCCGCAGGGGAGCAGTAGCTCTTGCGTTCCCGCGAGTGGCGGTCAATTTGGATGGCCAAATTGACCAGCACGTCCAGGGTGTAGGGAACTCCAACGTGAGCCAGCTCATCCTAGAGCAGCTCAGAGAGCCCCAGCCGGAACTGGTAGCAGAGGGCCGCATCGTTCCAGGCTGTATCGGCGCTCCATCACCTGAACTCTGAGACATACTCCTCTGCTGTACGATGGCCCTGCTGGAGCGCATAAAGTACTGTTTCTGCCATTGCCGCCTGGTGGGGATCCTCATACAGCTGGGCCATGGCTTGAAAGAACTGATCCAGACTTGAGGTCTCCGGGGCTTGCTGCTCCAGGAATCGGTGAGCCTAGGCCTGAGGCCCATCCGGAAGGAGCGAGATCACGAGGCCCACTTTGGTTGACTCCAGGGAAAAGGTACGGGGTTGCAGAGTAAAGTACAACTCACAGGAGTTACGAAACGCCCAAAACTTTCGTCAGTCCCCTGTAAACCGCTCGGGTATGGGCACCCTGGGTTCTGTAGGAAGGGTCACCAAGATGTGGGATGAAGCTTGGCCGGGATCGGCTGCTGGTGAGGCCAGATCCTGGACTTGTCTTTCCAAGCGGGTATATTCTTCCTGGAGGCCTTTTACTGCCTGGGACAAGCCGGCAAGATGAACACACAGTTCCTCCATGGTAGAGGGCCCCGGCGCGGGCTCGGACGTGGCTGGTGGTGGTGGTGGAGTCTGACTTATGCGGGGGCAACCTCTCTTATGGCCCTGATTGGAGAGCCCCTGATAGTGGAGACAGGGAGCTCTGGAGCACAGGGGGGGGGGGGCACGAGGGCTGGACTTAGTCACAGATGGTAGGTGAAGGTCCACAGGAGCTCGTGCAGGCAGTAGAGTGGTGGTTCAGGCCAGGTCATTAACAAGCTGGTAGTTCGGGACGGGTGGTTCAGGCTGGCGGATAGTCGAGTACAGGCAGGGTCGACAATGTGCGTGCAACAGAAGTGAAAAAACACCAAACAACTCCTGCGCTCGGATATATCAACCAACAGTAGTGGCCTGACCAAGGCTAAAAATCCTTTATGAATGTTCTGCTCTCTATGCACTTGACGATCTTGCTGCCCTCCTCAGGACCATGGGAATCCGAGTAGAACTGAAGAAAGATACAAAAAAGAGAGAGGGGCGCACCGACCTTGTGCAATACCATAAGACCATTTATTAAAAATGAAATAAAGCATGAAATATACTCACAAACGGAGCAGTATAAAAAGCATGTAAATCGTAGATAGTGACTTCAGTCTATCTCCACCACAGCTAGGGGGGATCCAGACGGCATCCTACACAAGGCTAACGCGTTTCCAGGGCGAACCCTCTTCCTCAGAGCCTAGCGATCAAATGAGCTGTCCCTCTATAATACCTGAATGTAAGTGAATCAGATCCCTCCCTCCTCTAAGGGGTGATGCATTGGGAGGAGGAGGAGGAGGGGAAGATGGCCACCTCCAATAATAGATAGACACTCGTGTGATACACCTCCTTACCCACTGACCACTTAGAATCAGGCGCATAATTAGTAAATAATAATAGTAAACATACCATAAGTCCATCAATACTTCCTTACTGTACATATACAAGTACATCCATATATGTGT
>BLSH010389076.1:718218-730868 GCA_018402905.1 Glandirana rugosa
TTGTCGGTAACCAATACCGACAAGTGGTGCACTAGCCGACTAGTGTTTGCCGTGCGGGCGGCTAGCGTGCCGCGTACGCGCGCTAGCCCTCGCGCGACGTGCACGTACAGCCACCGCCGCACGAGGACCCCTTGTGACGGACAGTGGCTGTGTCCATAGTCGGCGGCCGGCCGCCGACTATGGAACACTAGCCGACACTAGATGAAGTGTCGGCTAGTGAAGGTCACATTTGTCTCGCCATTGAGTGACAATGGTCGAGAAGAGAGGAGTGTGTCTCAGGTCACACTCCTCTCTTCTCGACCCTAGTCACTCAATGACTAGACATATCGTTTTAGTGTGACTGGGGGGGACGGGGGGGGGTTACGTGGTCAGTGGGTTCTGTTTACACTGGAAGTGATCGGCTGTGAAGTAGATCACAGCCGATCACAAGGTATCAGCCGCCGGCCGGCGGCTGATACCTGTGTCGGTGACAGGCAGTGTTCCCCAGGAGCACGCCGCCACCGACATGCACGTGCAGCGCGCTCCCGATCGCGCGCATGCGCCGTGCGATCGGCGGGCGTGCCGTTTGTGATCAGCCGATCACGTGGTGAACAGCCATAACCAATGGCTGTTCACCCCTGACGGTGAAGCGGCGTGACACTGACAGAGCCGGGATGCGCGCGCCCGATCGCGCGCAATCCCGGCTTAAAGGGAGGACGTCATATGATGTCCACCCGCTGTGAGAGCAGGACTGCTCCGCCGTCATTTGACGGTGGGCGGTTCTGAGGCGGTTAACCATCACAGGTTTATTTGGACTTTTTCACTTGAATCATTGGCCATCATAGAGTTAACTTATTTGATACCCTGTTCACTTTAAGTCATTCACCATCACAGGTTATTTGGACTTAATGTAGAGTCAACTTATGCACTGTTACTTTATTTTTGAGTATATGTATGTGATCACTACAGGTTCTATATATGCACTGTCACTTTAAATAATTGAGTGACCTTGTCATATGAATCATTTCCTTTTTTTAGTGCAACACTTTTTGTTTATTTCCTTGGTTGCATTTGGTTGAATGCTGTGTTTGCGGCTTTTGATTAACCAATAGCGCGATAGCCTACACTTTTTACTGTATATACACTCCATTTCTCCTCCTGCACATTGCTTTCTCTCTAATCTTCACGTCATTCTCCTCCTGCACATCACTTCCTCTGTAATCTTCAGGTACAGCTAGCACAAAGTGGTTAGGCCTGACACTGGCTCAGCCAAGCCTTAGCAATTGCCTTTTGCAGGCAGGGACAGCGGGCCCCTATAGTGTAGCAAAATAGAAAGTCTCTGGTGCTAGCTGTTCTACATGCAGCTACTGAGCCCAGCAACCTATGTTCAGGCCCTGCCAGCCCTCTTGGCTGCAGCTGCCCTTCTCCACTGCCCATGACACCACAGTCCACACCGCTGGTTCTGCACCCATCCCAGACTGCATCCTCTCCAGTCCTTCTGACTGTGCATGTCACTCACCAGCCCTCTGGGCTGCGACCAGTGGTTCCCTCCTGGAGACTTGCCTGGCAGTACTCTCTCCCACTGTCCTCTTTTGCTCCTCCTGTGCCTCCTGTCCAAGGCACCTCCATGCTTTCCTGGAGGACCCTATATGCACCCAAGCCCAGGCCCAAGGTCACCCCCCCAAACTGGGGAGCTCCCTCAAAGGCCCCAACAGCCTCAGTACTAGACTTGTGCATGGCTAAAAAAATAGTTTTTTTAGTTTTTTGGAAATTAAAAAAATTCGGAATTCGAAAATTAAAAAAATTGGGAAATCGGAAATTAAAAAATTGGGAAATCGGAAATTCGGAAATTTGCGGTAATTCGGCAATTGTGGTAATTCGGAAATCCACGGTAATTCGGAAATTTGCACTAATTCGGCAATTGTGGTAATTCGGAAATTCGGCAATCGGAACAGCAGAAAATCCGAAATTCTGAAATTCTGAAATTCAGAAATCTGAAAATTCGAAAATAACTAAGAACATTTGAAATAATAGCTAACTAATAACTATTAAATTATATGTATTGGAATTTCCTTGAAAGTTTGGCTGTTAGTGAACTTAAATATGAAATTTATCACTAATAGCCATATTTTCAAGAAAATTCCAATACCTATAATTTAATAGGTATTTATTATTATTTCAAATGTTTTTCTTATTTCCGAATTTCGTAAATAAGGAAAATCATTTGAAATAATAAGTTATTAATGTATTATTTTAACTTATTATAAATAATACACACAGTATATACACACCCAGTATACACCCACACATACATACAGTACGCATATATATAGTCACACACTGCAAAAGTCGGAAATAAGGAAGAACATTTGAAATAATAATAGCTTATTATAATTTATCATTTAAAATAATAAATCAATAACTTATTAAGGAAGAACATTTGAAATAATAAGTTATTAATTTATTATTTTAACTTATTATAAATTATAATAAGCTATTATTATTATTTCAAATGTTCTTCCTTATTTCCGACTTTTGCAGTGTGTGACTGTTAATGCATTATTTTAACTTATTATAAAAAATAATAAACTATTATTATTTCAAATGTTCTTTCTTATTTCCAGAATTTCGGAAATTCAGAAATAAGGAAGAACATTTGAAATAATAAGTTATTCATTTATTATTTTAACTTATTATAAATTATAATAAGCTATTATTATTTCAAATGTTCTTTCTTATTTCAGAATTTAGGAAATAAGGAAGAACATTTGAAATAATAAGTTATTGATTTATTATTTTAAATTATAAATTATAAGAAGCTATTATTATTTCAAATGTTCTTCCCTTTTTCCAACTTTTGCAGTGTGTGACTGTATATATGCATACTGTATGTATGTGTGTGTGTATACTGGGTGTGTATATACTGTGTGTATATTGTATGTATATTGTATGTATACTGTGTGTATACATACAATATACATACAGTATGCATATATACAGTCACACACTGCAAAAGTCGGAAATAAGGAAGAACATTTGAAATAATAATAGCTTATTATAATTTATAATTTAAAATAATAAATCAATAACTTATTATTTCAAATGTTCTTTCTTATTTCTGAAATTCGGAAATAAGAAAGAACATTTGAAATAGTAATAGCTTATTATAATTTATAATAAGTTAAAATAATAAATTAATAACGTTTTATTTCAAATGTTCTTCCTTATTTCCGAAATTCAGAAATAAGAAAGAACGTTTGAAATAATAATAAATAACTATTAAATTATAGGTATTGGAATTTCCTTGAAAGTTTGGCTGTTAGTGAACTCAAATATGAAATTTATCACTAATAGCCATATTTTCAAGAAAATTCCAATACCTATAATTTAATAGTAATTTATTATTATTTCAAATGTTCTTTCTTATTTCGACATTCTGAATTTTGAAAATTCGTAAATAAGGAAGTACATTTGAAATAATAAGTTATAAATGTATTATTTTAACTTATTATAAATAATAATAAGCTATTATTATTTCAAATGCTCTTCCTTATTTTCAACTTTTGCAGTGTGTGACTGTATATATGCAGACTGTATGTATGTATGTATGTATGTGTGTGTGTGTGTGTGTGTGTGTGTGTGTACTGGGTGTGCATATACTGTGTGTATATTGTATGTATACTGTATATACACACCCAGTATACACACACACACATACATACATACATACATACAGTATGCATATATATGCATATATAGCTTGTTATAATGTATAAGTTAAAATAATAAATTAATAACTTATTATTTCAAATGTTCTTCCTTATTTCTGAATTTCCGAAATTCGGAAATAAGAAAGAATATTTGAAATAATAATAAATAACTATTAAATTATAGGAATTGGAATTTTCTTGAAAGTATGACTATTAGTGATAAATTTCATATTTAAGTTCACTAACAGCCAAACTTTCAAGGAAATTCCAATACCTATAATTTAATAGTTATTAGTTAGTTATTATTTCAAATATTTTTAGCTTTTTTAGAACTTTCGGATTTCCGAATTTCTGAATTTCGGATTTTCGGCTGTTCTGACTGCCGAATTACCACAATTGCCGAATTACCGCGAATTTCCTAATTTCCGCAGTTGGAGAAATACCGCGAATTTCCGAATTGCCGTGAATTTCCGAATTACCGCAAATTTCCGAAATACCGCAATTGCCGAATTACCGCGATTCGGAAAAATTAACATTCGGAAAAATTCGGAAATTGAAAATTCGGAATTCGTCCGAATTGCTGAATTTTGCAAAATTCAGTAAAAACGAAATTCGGAACGAAACAAATTGCACAAGCCTACTCAGTACTCCATCTCCAGTTCTTCCATCCGACAACTCCTCCCCAGCTGGGCTGACCCTGGGTATTTGAGAAGGCCTGCCCCCTGCCAATCCAGATTGGGATTTGGTCAGGGCTCCTCAGAATAAACCAGGCAGCTCTACCTCTCCTCTCCTCCTCTCTTTCCAGAACCTTCTAGAAAGAAGAGGGAGGTGTCAGTGATGTCACCTGTGAAACACACAGCCCTACACTAAGCCACTCCCAGCCCAGATCAGATCAAAACAAACAGGCCTAGCTGCCGGCCAGGCCTGTCTAAATTTACCTAGACTACTAAAATCCTACCTCTAGCACCTGCCTACCTAGAGGGTGCTACACTCACCCCTCACCAAAATCCAACTGGTCTCTCAAGGGCATTTCATAAGATAAAGTGGAAGGGGGAAAGGGAAATAACTTGGATGGGGAATATGTACAAATAAATACGTACAAACATATATAGAAAAATATCTTGTGGGTATTTACATAATGTACAACATAACACACACCTAGCTACAGGCCCCTGTAGCTAACAGTAACACAATATAATACAAAATTTGAGCGAGAGCATCTCTCCCTCAAGAGAGATACTCTGCCAGCAGAGGTCTTGACCCTGGCTGTTGGATGGACAGCCGTCTCATCCCAGAAGATCCTAAAAGAAGACAAAACATAACAGCATCCTGAACTAACATTTATCTACAGATTCTGTTGGGAGTGGGTGAGCATCCTGCCGACAGAAATATCAAATCTTCACTATACTTCCCTGGACTGACAGGCTCCTTCAGAGTTCAAGCAGGGATCAGACCTCACCCACAGTGTGCTACAATAGTAAAAGTCAATCCATTGGGCACAACAGGGTGGCAGGCTGGTCTGATCCTGCAAAGTCAGGAAGAAAGGCACATTCTGCTACCCTCCAGCAGTTCATGTGACACATTTTTATGGCAAGCTGTACTCTCCGACAGTCTCTTCAAGCATAAAAAGGCAGGTCAGGCAGTCTCTTCCTACCTCCCTCTTCCTCCTTGATGGAGACAAAGTGGCTCTTCATAGGCCATCTTGCCTTTACAATGAGCAACAGGTCTCTATAGATTGCTCTCCCCAGCCGCCATTCATGCCGAATGTCCAGGTCTCAGCATAATCTGGCACCCGTAAAGGCTTGGGGATATGCAAATAGTCCCAGACCATATCATCCTCCCACTCTACCCGGGAGCTCTCTATGATGTCCATGGTTTTGGGAGGGACATAAGGGTAGTCCAGACCCCACTCCAGAGCAACTTTGCACTGCACCTCCCTCTGGAACCTGGAAAACCTGGGCAGTTCCTTGGGCTTCCTTTTTCCAAGCAGGACACACACATTGTGGGACCTCACAACCCACTGCCTGTATGCAGGTGCTCTGGTCTGGGTGGTGGAAGGTCTGTTCAAAAAGAGCTGTATGCTATGATAGGGATTCCTAGAGCTTTTTCAGTTCTCAGAACTTGCTCTGGTACACCCTTGGATTGGACTTCCAGGACCTGGGAACCTCCTGTCTCCCATTCCTCTTCCAAGCTGCTGCTGTGAGATGACCACTCCGCTAGCCTCTCCAGGGACCCAAACTTAGCCTGCAATCAGGGGGAACCCCAATCTATGGCCCTGTCCTCGCTTTCCCCGTCCAGCTCCCCTGAGGGTGCACCCCCTCCAATACTGGCTCCTTCATGACTAGGATAGCAAGGGACATAATCATTTGCTTCCCCTTTCGGATGCAGTCAGGATGCCTCCTATTTCAGATACTCCTTTGGAGGATCCAAGCCCTCCTAAGACAAGATCTCAATGGAAACCTCCTGCTAAGACCATTATAACAGTCCCTGAAGAGAATGAAGATGAGGATGTAATACCATCCTGGATGGGGGATCCTATAATCATCCCTGACAAAGAGGTTCAACCCTGGTATCACAGGTCTAGATCACCCACTGAAGCCAGCAAGTCATCGATGTCTTCTAGGCCACAGAGAACTATTCCCCCGATGTCGCCAGGAAAGAATATTCCTTCGGGTCATTGGATCAAGCCAGTCACCAAAGTCTCTCCCCCCTTTATGAAACATACTGTTCTATTGCCTCAGAGAAACCGTTCGATTCCACTGAGTTGGTCATCTAGTCAAGGAATGGGGGGGCTGAAGATCATCCTGATGTTTTACCCCTCAATACTGTGTAATAAGAAGATCTAATGAATTTTAAAGATGACTATGTTCCTATGCCCGCGTGTACTGGAGAGCAGAGTGAGAATTCCCCTTCTAATATTTTGAACGAAATGAACTGTCTTCCTGAGGATGATATGCCCTCCAAGGCCATTTCTTTGATGTGCATCCACTATATGTCTATATGATGGATTGTCTAGATCATCAATGTGCATCCACTAGGAGTTTGGTAATTGGAATTCTATGATTATGATTAAAATCAATAATAACAATTTTCCTAAAAAAATGTCTTTAAAAGAATACCTTCCCATGCCCGCCCAGGGGGAACACAATAGGGTCTCTATGCTGGATCTACTAGGGTGCACCGCATAGGTGAGATCCATCATGTAGCCAAATTTAATATGAGTATACATATATGTAAGATTACCAATAAGGTGTTATCTTGACAATTGATGTAATTTTCTTTCTCTTTTTTTCACATTTTGATTGTTATGCAGATGTTGAAAATCAATATCACTATATATGCTTCTAGCTGTAAAAATGTGCAAAATCCCTTGAGGAAGCGGGCATTCCGCGAAACATGTCGGGAAGCACATAAGATTACCCAGCGGATAACTGAAGCGTTCTTCTATTTCCACCTTGTATGTGTGGAGTAGTTAACTATATACGTGGTATCAACAGTTGATATCTTTTAAATTATGTATGTGTCTCTTTGTGTAATATCTATGTCTCAATAAATTTGTGATTTTTTAAAAATATAATTATAATATAATGTAAGTCTATTGCGGTACCATTAAAATCCCACAGCCCCAACCCCTTGCAGCCTAACCTTCTATTCTTCTTTGAAGAAATATTCACCCACCCCGAAGATTGACTTATGACACCCTGGGAGAAAGTTCTGATAGACTGATTCCTACAATTCAAAGAATGGGTTCTACCCCAGCCCTTGTTATGCAAAATTCAGCAGGGAGTGTTCTCCATGCAATCCCTGACACTATTCGGTGGGACATGGCTATTGCCCTGGCCTGTCAGAAAACTGATTATGAACTCACTGAAAATGTGTACAGGTGGTTTCAACAGAATCCAGATGTTTGTCAGCATTTGTTAAATTTAACCAAAAGTTAGGTTCAATTAACCTTGTGCTTTTGTTAGGTTATCAAGCCCTGAGTATTTGGGGACCAAATATTTTAAGTGGGGGGAGAGTGTAACCAGGAGCCCAGTTTGCTTCTCTGGCATATAGACATTTTAGTGATGTCTTGTGGGACTTGTAGTGTGACAAGGGGAAAGAAGTAATCAGACTCTGTTGTGGAGGAACTTCATTTCCCATCAGGCTGTGCCGCAGTGAGTGCTGTTGGGAGAAACAGTGCCTTATGGCAGAACCTATTTAAGTCAAGGGAGGAGCTTGCTTCAGTCTCTTTGGACGGCATGATCAATCAGCAAGGACCCTGTGTGCCCTTTACAGCGGGACCGCGGCACGAGGCCTATATCCAGCGATTCAGCCAGCTAAATTTCTACAGTGTCCCAGCCAGCTGTGGTGCTACAATGTTCCCGTGAGCAATCTGCAGAGCCAGGAGAAAACAAAATATGGTGGGTATGGCGCTGCCAATAGAAGTGAATTTCTGTAAAAATGCTAACTGCAATTGGTGGCTCAAGCGCCCTATTAATATGATTGCGTGCATGTGTAAGGTGTGATTGGTGAACTTTAAACAAGTGAGTATAAAATATGTGGATGTAAATGCCAATTATTATAAGTCAAAACGGTGTTCAAAACATAAAAACGCAAATTAATATTAATTAGTGCAATAATGCAATAAATCCTCTAGCCAACAGGAATAAGCCAATAAATTAATTGTGGGTCGTGAAGGCATTGTACAACCTGACACTATGCTAGTAGCAATGGATGGTAACTGGCATGTAAAAAAACAGTGCTGAAAAACAATAATAATAATCAATAATATGCAAAGAACCAATCACTACTGGCTGCAGTGACAGAAAAGGGATTCCTTCCTAACAATGCCTTTACTTAAAAAATCACATGCTGGCAGTAATATGAAGCACAATATACAGGCAGTCGAAAGAAAGGGGATGGAAGCAATTCACATGTGAAGGGGGTGAGAGGGAGCAGCAGGTAAAGCTGAGGTGCAGTCGTGCTCCCCTCCAACACACCCCACTCACCGGTCCCTCAGTCCTCGGTCAATACTGTGACTGAAAAAGTTTCCTCTCCCAGCCCACTCAGGGTCCCGGCGGCTTGGTCCAGATGACTCGGAGTGTTCACATGTAATGAGAAAAACTCTATAGTGCAGGGTATCACAGGCAGACTATGGCAGATAGATGCATGCACTCACATTTGCCGTATGAGAAGTCAGGCGTAGAAGGAGGAAGTTCAGTGCGTTCTACCCAGTAGCGAACTGGAAGTGCATATGATGCTCTCCGGCTCCGCCTTACGCGTTTTGTCATCAGAGGTCGTGATTGGAGGCCCACAATTAATTTATTGGTTTATTCCTGTTGGCTAGAGGATATATTGCATTATTGCACTAATTAATATTAATTTGCGTTTTTATGTATTGAACACCGTTTTGACTTACAATAATTGGCATTTGCACCCACATATTTTACACACACTCGTTTAAAGTTCACCAATAACACCTTACACATGCACGCCATCATATGAATAGGGCACTTGAGCCACCAATTGCAGTTAGCATTTTTACAGAAATTCACTCTTTTGGCAGCGCCATATCCACCATATTTTGTTTTTTCCTTTATTCCTGGGGAAATTCTTCAGATTTTGTGGGGGCAGCAGCCACCTCTCTCTCTCTCTTTTTATCATAGCAGCGCCATACCACACACCATATCCATTATCGGATCTGCAGAGCCAGATTACGGCCATCTGAGTCCGTTCCAGAGTCACAGCAGACACAGCAACAATTGCATCGATCGATCAGGGAGAGCTGCAAGGAGTGCAGTGGAGGCCGTTTTTTCCTAGAAACAAAGAGCAAGTGTGTGCCATCGGTTCCAGCGTCAGTGTCATTATCTGAGCAGCTGGACCATCAACCACAGTCATTATCTGGTTTGGTGAGCGGGTTTCAGCCCATTCTTTAAAAGGTTATCCTAATCGCAAGTTGGATTACAGTTAAAGTGCGCTGGATTGCTGTTAGCTGTCAGTTTATCCCTACAAGTCAATGGTCACTGGGAAAGTTGTTGAATTCAGTGACGTTTAACCTTTTGTGCCTCATCTCAAGGATTAGAGGACACAGTGCTATTAGGTACCTAACTTCCAATCAATATAAGCCAGCAGGAGATCTACTGAACTTTGCAATACAGGATTACTGCAATCACAGCTACTTGACCCCCCACTCATTTATACTCAGGGCTGTTTTTCTTAGTGCTATTGCACCCCCCTAAGAACTCTCTGAACTAGAGCAGAAAGATCTAGATAGCTAATTAATATTACAGCTGCTTTAATATTGAGTTGAACTGTTATTGAGTGGTACTGTTTTATTTGCATTGCATATATTTTTACTGTTTTATTTGCATTCCATTGAGTGGTATCAATCCTTTGGTTTTTGTTTGACATGCGTCTGCCCTTCCAGTGCTCCTTACTGTAATGGCCAGTTACAGGTGGGGGCATGTGACATCTGTTTGTATTGTTGATATATTGGTGAGGCAACACACTGACACCTTAGCCGCCATTGCGCAATGTGCTGGGTGTTCAGTGTGTTCCTGTACCTTTAAGGAGGGTTGGGCTCCTCCAGTCACCTGCCCTACAGCTATCCATTAAATGCATGTGCTTCCATTGTGGAGACTCTTATACAGAGATAGGTTCTGCAGTATACAGGGTGCCTTGTCGCCGGCCTGCAGCTTACACATGCATTTGCAAATGTGTGTAACCAAACCCCTGTTTTTAACACATACTATTAGCCAGGTTAATTCGGTTGGTCACAAGCTGGTCAGTAATGCCCCGTACACAGGGGACGACGATCGTACGTACGATCGTCGCAAATCGTATGTTGCATAATGTAAATAGCATACTGACGTGCACCCGACGGTCGTACATACAACTTGCGGCCGGCCAAACGTGATGACGCGAAAGAGCATATAAAGAGGAAGTGCTGGTATCGTAGCGTCACCCTTTGGGCTCCTTCATCTAATTTCGTGTTAGTTGAAGTGGACTTGGCGCATGCGTGTTTAGCACAATACAACTTGTTGTACCCAACTGCTCTACACACGATACAACGGTCGTATGCGAGCTTGTTGGTACGACCAAGTTTTGCAGTCTGCTCATACAACTCCCATGTACGACCATCGTATGTTCGACTGTTGAAAGCGCGCACACAAACGATCGATTTCGCATACAATGGTCGTGAGTATGATGTGTTGAATGCGATCGTCGTCTCGTGTGTACGAGGCTTGAGTTGAGCTTGGAAATTGTTTGGTTTTTGTTTGACATGCGTCTGCCCTTCCAGTGCTCCTTACTGTAATGTCCAGTTATAGGTGGGGGCATGTGACATCTGTTTGTATTGTGGTATCAATTTACCCTGGACTCACTAATTTCTAAAGGATGATCATTACTTTACATTAATTCGCCGTAGATTAACACACTGTTCTAGCACTTACAAGTGAGTCTACTGGTGGTTGATTAAACTCAATTGGAGGAATTCTATTGTTTCACTTATTATAGTTGTTGGTGAGTATAAGGGAGTGGTAAATACTGTTTGAACAACGGCCCCTTTTATTCATCAGATTTAACAAAGTTAACCTGTGTGTGAAGCTTTGTGAGTTTCTGACTTAAAGAACTCTGCTACTTATTGAAAGTGTGATCTTTACTGTTCAAAAGTTGTATTTTTCCTATAAAGAACGAGTTAAGTAAATCTGTTGAACATAATAATTGGTGTTGTCTCTATTACTGCAAGGGAGTTAATCCTAATCATAAGTGTGCGCAGGAGGTGTGCCAGGGCACACCCTAATCACTATGTTTGGTGTCGATTCCCCTTCCTGCCCATGCTTCACTTCGGGTTGCGCCTGCCCTTGCCATGCTGCTGGCTTCCCTCCTTTCTTCTCTACCTGGCTGCTGTAATTTATCGGCCCCTTCCTTTTCTAAATGAACACACTCACTCACTGTGTTCATTCATAACTGAAGCATAGTAAACTGTGTGCACTATGCTTCAGTTTGTCAATGAACAGGAAGCCATTTAGCACAGAGCACATCCCATTCATTCACTGCCCAGTGCAAATGATGCTGCAGAGAAAGGCATGTGTATTTGAGCTTTGGGGTGCATACCCTAATGCAATAGGCTGCGCACACCTATGATCCTAATGGAACTTTGCAATATGAGTGAACCCAGAGTGTCAGGGGTGGTGGAGGACTCTCGGGGGGAGGAAGGCCAAGGGGGAATTGAATCTTCAAGCAACCCTCAAGGGAGCAGCGCTACACTTACACTTGCAGTTGGGGGGTCATTTTAAAAATAGGTGGTTGAGCCATGTTTTTGCCATCACCTAAAAGTGATTGTAAAGTTTTTTTTATTAACCGCTTAACAACCGCCCCATAGACAATTGATGTCTACAGGGCGGTTGCTTAATTCTGGGAGGATGTCTATTGACGTCCTCCCAGAATCGCGCTTCCCGCGCGCCCCCTGGGGCGCGCACACGGGCACATCCGTGACCGTCGGGTCCGGGGGACCCGACTGATCACGGATCGTGGTGAATGGCCGCTGTGCCATTTGACGGCGCGGTCACATGTAAACAAGCCGGCGGAAGCGCCGGCTTCTCTCTCCTCTCCGCACCGATCGGTGCAGTGTGAGAGGAGAGAGGGGGGAGAGAGGTGGTGCTGCAGCGCTGTGGGCAATGTGTAATGCCCACAGCGCTGCCTAGTGACAAAATACTCCCCCCCACGATCTATTTACCACCCACCCACCACCCCCCAGCCACCATCAGCCACCCACCACCCACCCAGCCATCATCAGCCATCCACCACCCACCCAGCCATCCACCCCCCACCCATCCTCACTCAATCCATCCTCACCCACCCACCCATCCATCCATCCATCCATCCATGCTCACCCATCCATCCATCCAGCCATGCATGCTCATCCACCCAGCCGTGCTCACCCACCAGCCATGCATGCTCATCCACCCAGCCGTGCTC
>BLSH010389076.1:751243-763912 GCA_018402905.1 Glandirana rugosa
TTTATGTTAGTAACATTATGGACACACACTTTGCACAATTGGGAAGAAATCCAAGGTAAGTGTGGACTCGCAAAATATCGAGTTTATACGGACGTCGTACTTTGCGAACCCCCCCTGCAAGCAGCAGGTCTTTTACAATTTTATAGCGTATACTCCCAAAAAAATGCCGCCGCTAAAGTGTTCGGGTTTGGCTTGAAGAAAAGGTGGCAACCCTAGTGGCAACCCTAATTCTAAGTCAATAGAAAAGTGTCAGAAACGGCGGAATATGCCAGATTTGTGCGACAAAAATACCTCCAGGAGTAGTTTGAGCGTCTGGCGTTTTTGAGTGGAGATGTCAACCATCTCCATTCAGAAACATTGATTTTTTTACCCTCTAGCGTTTCATGCTGCAGGCATATTTGAGCTATAAAACGCTCAGGTGTGAATGGAACCTAAAGAAGGGTTAACACGTTTCACACACAGGTATTACAATGATTGTATTTTATTTTGTTAATAAGGTAATTGCTGCAAGCAATAATGATGTGCAATTTTCACAGTTGAATACAAACGTATTTGAAATCCTCTTTTGCTAATCTGACTATAGCCATTTGAGATCTCGTGGTTTAAAGCCTGCATATAGCATTATTGCATTTAGCTCAGTAATATAGTCCACAACCATTACATGGATGTGTCGAGTAACATTCTAAATCTAGGCATTGATCATTTCAGCTGTGAATGTGTGTATGGATGGGAAGAGGGGAGGTAGTAGTATAACACAGTCTGACTGAGGGTATTGAAATACTGGATGACACAAAGCTAATTCTCAAATTAAGTAAAGTGTAATCACCTTGCTCCATCTGAGATATGATAACACAATCACATTTCTTCCCCTTGAAGCTGTCTTTATGCAGGGTTTGCCCTCCCATTGCAGGAATATCTGCTGTGCATATGTGCTTTATCAATGATGTGAACAGGGATGTATAGGTCATCCAAATGGGCTGAGAATGACTCAGTGTTTGTCAGCAGTTCCTGAAAATGATGCATGTGAAATTTAATCAATACATGTAACAATATAGCCTAATGCTTTAATACCTTTGACATGTATCCTTTTCCTATCATCCTCCTACGCTTTCTCTAATTGTTTGTCATTTGGGAGTCATTTGTCTGTGTCCCCTAGAAGAGAAGGATTATGCCTAAATATGCCAGCTGTAATATGAAAGGAGAACGTCCTCCTCAACTAATAGTTTATATTTTTCACATCATTCCCTAGTTCCTCCATTCCCCCTCATCAACATGCTAATGATATTTTAAATATACCTCTCCCTTTTCATTACTTTTTTGTTTAGACCAAGAACATATTTACTTGGTCTTTGTGCTTCTCTATGCAAAGCAGGCAGATCGTGACTCGCAGAAGGAGCCAGCAGGTTGCTTGCTGAAAACATCACAGCATCCCTGTAGGCAGGTCTTTGGCTGCAGTATATCCACTGACCTGGAGGTGGCACTGTGCTGCTTTTTCAGGCTGGCAGGAGACCATAGAGAGCTAATTTATCCCCTGCTATGGGCTCTAGGTAGCCATCTCGAGGAAGGCAGCATTTCTTCTTGGATATGGGTGGCCTTCTTGAAACATTTGGGTGGCTTTCTTGAAACGTTTTCCCATTACAGAGTGTCTCCTGTGTCAGCTTCCCAAAATAGTCTCCCACTGGCAACCGGATATCTGCAGGGGCTTTTGGGGATTGAAATGTGAAGCAGTAATACCATAGGCTCTCTAACGGAAGTGCTCCTCTGGCGTTATGTGGTCCATAAGTGCATTTTACATGGATATTGGAAAGTGCCTTGTGGATAAACATTTCCCTTTTCTGCCTAAAGAAGTGTACAACCTGCAACATAGTATTACTGTTACAAATTGCCTTATTTCTACGATAATTACATTTCTTCAATTTAAAGTGGTTGTAAAGGTAATTTTTTTTTTTAGAGATCTTCTATATCATAAAGATGTCAAATTAACCCATATTATCTAAAACATTGATTCCTATATATATTATTGTCGTACCGATTTTCACTTCTTCCTGGTTTATATGAGCCGAACTTCCTGTTATTCCTGCACACTCTCGGCCGCCGTCATGAACTACATTTCCCTACATGCACAGTGGCATCACGCATGTGCATTGCCGTGTTTATCTGTGTACTGCATCTAGAACGAGCATATTTCTCGATGCATAGTATAGCCTTCTTCTACAAGATAACTCCTACATGACATGACCATTCCCGCCTCCACCGCACACCCATCTTCTCTAGAAGAGCACAAAATCCAAAATTGTTATATTATATAATAAATAGTTATTTTACATAATAAATCTCTGGAAACTCTTATTTTTTTCTTTATCCAAAGGAAAGGCCAGACTCGCATGCTATTCAAAGGGCATGGGAGGCGGAGCTGTATCCACATGCGCAGCCACGGTTCCCTTACCTGGCCACACAAGCTTGTAGTCACTGTGCACGATCGGGTGGCTCCATCAGAAAGCCCCTGTGAACGGGTCACCCATCTGGAGGAAGAACAGAAAGTGTGGAACCCACAAAAACAAACTTAGAAAAGGAACTGGATGGCAAGGTCAGTAATTTCACAGGAGACTAGTGTAAAGGGACAGGATTAGCAAAAAAAGGTTTAGTATCACTTTAAACAACATTTAACCTGGCACACACTAATATCTGGTCTGAGCCGCTGTACTAACCATGCAACATTAGTATAGCAATCTCCCCCACTGAGCTGTTGTGTTCTGACAGGGGAACAGCCCCCCCGCCAGAACACTCCGATCAGCGCTCTCCACCATTGGCTGAGAACGTTGACTGGGAGACGGTCCCCTGCTGGTTTTCCAGCATGCTCATCTGACAGAAGCCAGCTGTTGGATACACCTGTGTGTCTTGTTACTGGAGGAGGTAAAGTTTATCCCACCCTGTGTCATGCAAAGGAGAGGGGATTGTTCCCTGAGTGTATATCCCTTTGTACCTTATAATTTCACCCTACACTGATGCTTCGACAAGTGATTGGATGGGCCAAGGGACCTTGGATCATGCTGGTACCGGACAAAGGAAGCATTTACGGCAGACATAATCTTGTTGAGGATGGGAATTCATGACACCACCCAAACGGCTGGCTTCTGTCAGACAGATTGACGTACACACAGGTTGAATGTTGGCCATTTTTTTTTGAAATGGCAAATGTCTCCCAACACTCGGCCCAAGTGTACCCAGCTTTATGTATCCGTGTGTGTTGACTTCTCTTAATCTTCAGGTACACTGATTAGGCCCCACCTACACTTGGCACAGTCAGCAGAATGACGGATCCATCATTTCATTGGTGAGAGGGACAGCCATGGTGCGTTAGAGCCACACCGTAATCATCCCAAAATTTAATAGCCTGAAAATTCCCATGACAGCAACAAAAAGCCACAATAAAAAGCGCTGAATGGAAACTCCTGTGGGTGGGAAGCAGTTGGCCATTAGATGATCACAGAATAAACTCTGGAGAAGGCAGTGCACTGATACAAAACATGAGTTTATTGAACCATAGTTCTGTGTGTGTTACTGCCAGTTTAACGCCATTTACTTCTGTGTGCGTTAATGCCAGTGTAACGCCATATAGTTTTGTGCGTTACTGCAAGTTTCACGCCATATAGTTCTGTGTGCATTACTGCCAGTTTAACGCAATTTACTTCTATGTGCGTTACTGCAATTTTAACGCCATTTACTTCTGTGTGCGTTACTGCAAGTTTAACGCCATATAGTTCTGTGCGTCACTGTACGTTTGACGCATTATATTGCGGTATATTATAGTGTATCCGTGGAGTGTGTCTGTGTAGTGTGAGTACTCTATCCAGCCACAGCATGCAGAGGAGGTGTTGGACTGGCTTACTAAACCTTCCTCATCCTCCTCATCCTCTGTCACGCAAGAGACAAGTGTGCAGTCCCCTGCAGTTGCCAGAGTGGGTAAATCTGCCTCCTTGTCCACATCTATTCCTGCCATAGCCCCAACATCAGCCATGGAGGAGTCAGCTGAGTTATTTGACCACAGCATCACCCATTTGCTCCTTGATGATGTCCATCCATTACTGGATTCAGATGTTGGTTCTGAGGTTGAGGATGACAGGAACATGAGCCCAGAGAGAGGGGAGAACACTGGTAGACAAATTGGCATTCATGTTCCCCCAGCCGCAGCGTATTGCCAAGTTGTCTCCAGTGGTAATGATGATGATGAAGATGGAGGAGATGGAGATGATGATGATGATGAGGTCACTGATGTGACTTGGGTGCCAGATAGAGCAGAGGAGGAAACTGAAGGTGAGGCGGCACAACCCCAAGGAGGCCGACATCAAGAAAGAGCAGAGAGCAGCCACCCTATTCCATCATATTCTGCAGCTGTTATCTCCCGGCCCACTTCACAAATCTCAGCTGTCTAGGCCTTTTCCAGCAGCAGATCGCACTGTAGCTATCTGCAAACTTTGTCTTAGGCACATCAAACATGGCAAAAACACCAGCCATTTGGGTACCACATGCTTAAGAAGGCATTTAACATCCAACCACTCAGCCCATTGGCAAGAGCACCTAAAAGCCACACAAAAGGGGCACAAATCTGTCCCTCCTCCTCCTCCTTACCCACTTCAGTCTGCCCCTGCTATACCGAGTCATTACCTCTCAGCAGCCTCCACTGACAGGGAGGATGGTATAGCACAGGGTGTCCCAGGTCCTAGCAGCACACCACCAGTTGTAGAATGTAGCCGGCAAATTTCTCTGCCCCATCTGTTGCAGGGGGTAAAAAATGCCACCCACATGCCCACCAAATGCAAGCTTGTCAAAGCTGTTGGCTCTCCAACTTCTGCCTTTCAGCCTGGTAGATTCTGCCCACTTCTGTGAATTCGCCCAATGTGCTGTACCACAATGGCATGTTCCCAGTTGCTACTACTTTTCACGTAAGGCCGTTCCATCTCTCTACCATCACGTGGAAGGGAATGTTCTGGCATCATTGGGCAAGGCAGTCAGCCGTAAAATCCACCTTACTGCTGACACGTGGTCCAGCAAGCATGGGCAGGGACAATATATTTAGTTCACAGCACACTGGGTAACACTGCTTGCAACTCGAAAGGATGCAGGACAGGGCTCGGTGCTGCAGCTTGATGTGCCCCCACTTCTCCATACAGCTGGTGGTGATCATGCCAGACCTGTGAGCTCTACCCCCTCCTCCTTCTCCACCATCTTTGTAGAATTGTCCTATGAACATCAGGTATCCCCTAAACGTTCAAAGAGCTATTCCATGAGTCAAGCTAAAAGGTGCCATGCAGTGCTTCAGCTGGTGTGTCTAAGGGACAGGAACCCCACCGGAGCAGAGATTCTTGTATACCTGCAGGGACAGGCCCAGAGGTATTTCACACCACACCAGCTGGAGCCAGGAATGGTGGTGTGCGATAATGGCTCAAATCTCCTGTCCGCTCTTACACAGGGAAAGTTGACACATGTGCCATGCCTGGCACATGTCCTCAATTTGTTGGTACAGCATTTCCTAAATACGTACCCAGGGTTGGAAGATGTGCTAAAACTGGCCAGAAGAGTCTGTAACCATTTCAGGTGTTCATACACAGCCAGTGCTCGGTTGGCTGAAATTCAGCGGGAATTCCACCTGCCCGTAAACTGCCTGATTTGTGACATGCCCACCAGGTGGAACTCGACTTTGGTAATGCTGCAGTGGCTATACATGCAGCAGAGGGCCATCAACTAGTACCTTTGTACGGCACGACAGGCTCAGGCTGCCTCGGTGTTTTTTCCCCACACCAATGGCTGATCGTTAAGAATGCATGCACTATACTGTCACCATTTGAGGAGGCAACAAAGATGGTGAGCCGTGACAGTGCATGCATCAGTGACACAATCCCTGTTGTGTTCCTGCTGGAGCAGACTCTACGTGGCATTATGGACAGGGCACTGGATGCAGAGCAGCAGGAGGAAGAGGAGGACCTCCTTTCCTCTCAAGGCCCACTTTATCCAGACACCATCCTTCCTATGTCACAGAACACACAGGAGGACAGAGGGGAGGAGGATGAGGAGGAGAATTCTGGCACTTTCGCAGGCTTCGAAGAAGAGGAAGACATGCGTCAATTTGTAAGCAATGGCTTTCCAACCCCAGTACCCTTGGGAGTAGTACGTGGTTGGGAGGAGGAAGTTCTAGATACTGTCATCCTGAGTGACCCCGAGGAGTCTGCTTCTCAAGCCTCTACAAATTTGAGGCGCATGGGCAACCTCATGCTTCAAAACTTGCGAAAGGACCCAAGAATACGTGGCATAAAGGAGAATGATGATTACTGGTTGGCAACTCTCTTTGACCACCGTTATAAGGGGAAGGTCTCAGAACTCATCCTGTCCCCACGGAGAGTGCAGAAGATAACATCTCTTGAGGACACGTTAAAGAGGATTTTATTCAACATTTTTCCCAACTCCAGTAGGTTACAGTGTAGTGGAAAACATAGTTTTGAGTCTTCTGTTGGTCAAGAGAGGAGCGTTGGAGAAGGCGTCCAGCTAAGTGATGCATTTCAGAAATGTTTTAGTCCTCGCCGCCTAGGGCTGTCAGCTTCCACATCCCATCAGCAGCATCTGCATCACATGGTGGACGATTACCTCAGGGCCAAAACAGAGATGGACAGCCTTCCAGCTGACGATCCACTGGCTTACTGGGTCATGAGGATAGACCACTGGCCAGAACTTGCCCAGTATGCTGTTGGGCTGCCCTGCATCCAGCGTGGTTTCAGAATGGGCATTCAGTGCTGCAGGAGGTTTCATTACTGATCATAGAACGCGTCTGTCCACAGACCGTTTGACTTTTATAAAAAGTGAATCAGTCATGGATTACCAGCTATGAGGCCCCTGATGCTGATGTCACTGATTAAATGTTTTTGGGATGTGCAATCTCTGCAGGACTTTGAGGCTGCCTAGCTTTGAAGGTGTTTAACCATTTCATCTGGAAGAATGTTTTTGGCATAGGTTTCATGGGCACAGTTAACACCCAAAGACCAATTTTTAGCACCTGTTTGACAGGTGCATATCATTGCAATTTTTTTTGTTTTCATCAAGAGCACCTCTATAGGGTTACGGTGGAAAGGCACCACCGACACCCAAAGAGTGATTTTTCTGCACTTGCTTGACAGAAATTTTTTTACAGCAAGACCAATTCTTGCTTTCATCAAGAGTACCTCTAGAGCAGCGGCCCTCAACCTTTCTGGCATCGGGGACCGGCTGCATGGAAGAAAATTGTGCCAAGGTCTGGGGGGGGGCAAGCGATTTTTCACGGGTAATTTGTTGGGGCAATGGCTGGTGGTAGCGCTTCAATCATCCCAGCACCATGGTTGGTATGGTGTCAGGATGATTGAATCACATTATTTCTATTATTACATTGTAATATAAAATTAAATCATTCAACTCACCATAATACAGAATCAGTGGGAACCCTGAGTGTGTCACTTGCCACGTCGCCTGCCACCAGATGAGGATGTCACTTGCCACGCTGCCTGCCACCAGATGAGGATGTCACTTGCCATTGCCTACCACCAGATGAGGATGTCACTTGCCACATCACTTGCCACGCTGCCTGCCATCAGATGAGGATGTCACTTGCCATTGCCTGCCACCAGATGAGGGTGCCACTTGCCATTGCCTGCCACCAGATGAGGATGTCACTTGCCATACTGCCTGCCACCAGATGCAACTTGTCACTTGCCACGCTGCCTGCCACCAGATGCAGATTGTCACTTGTCATGCTGCCTGCCACCAGATGCAGATTGCCACTTGCCACGCTGCCTGCCACCAGATGAGGATGCCACTTGCCATTGCCTGCCACAAGATAAGGATGTCACTTGCCACGCTGCCTGCCACCAGATGTGGATTGTCACTTGCCATGCTGCCTGCCACCAGATGAAGATGCCCCTTGCCATTGCCTGCCACCAGATGAGGATGCCACTTGCCACTGCCTGCCACCAGATGCAGATTGTCACTTGCCACGCTGCCTGCCACCTGATGAGGATGCCACTTGCCATGCTGCCTGCCACCAGATGCAGATTGTCACTGTTAGCTGCCACCAGATATGGTGGCAGCTGTCCTCAGGCTCTCCTCAGTGCGGATCGTGGGAAAACTGTTGTGGGCGGTGAGAGATGACATCACTCTCTCGCTCTCTATCTCACATAGGCCACAGCTGCAGTCCTGTGATGAGCAGCCTTTGTGGCCCTTTAAGAAAACAGTGGTGTGTACAATGAGAGATGATGTCATCTCTCTTCGGCCATCTGCACCACTGACAGTCTGCATCGCGGTGTGGCCCGACAATATGGGTTCCACGGCCCGGTGTTGGTCCGTGGCCCATAGGTTGAAGACCTCTGCTCTATAGGGTTAGGATGGGAAGGCGCCACCGACACCCAAAGACCAATTATTCTGCACCTGTTTGACAGGTGCATATCATTGCAATTTTTTTTTACAGAAAGGCCAATTCTTGCCTTCATCAATAGCACCTATATAGGGTTATGTTGTGAAGGCACCACCGACACCCCAAGCCCAATTTTTCCACACCCGTTACTTCTATCCAAAGCCAAAGTGACACCAGAATTTATCCAAAAAATCTGTAATCTTGTTCCCAGCGCACTATATTGTGACCTCGTCATACACACTTCCCAGCTGTTGCTGAGCAAAATAAAGGCAGCTTGCAGGGAAAATGTCATTTTTTTGGCTTAATAAATGCAATTATTGCTGCAACAGATTCTAGACAAGGTACAGATCTGCCACTTTAAAGGTAGACTAAGCTCCCCCCACCCCCACCCCCCCCCCAGGCACTATATTGGAAGGATTTTTTCATTTTTATGCTTTCACTTTAAAAATCAAAAAATCACTGCTCATTTAAAAATTTAAATTTTCGCAAACTTTTTTTCATTGATACATGTCCCCCGGGGCGGGACCTGGAACCCTATAACTATTGTATGTCCAATTACTTGCATATAAGCCTTCAAAATGGGCACTTTTGATTTTTGACGTTTGGGTCCCATTGACTTTAATGGGGTTTGTTATTTGGGTCCAAACTTTCACGGTGTTCGAAAGTTCTGGTGCAAACCGAACAGGGGTCCGTTCGGCCCATCCCTACTTGTAAAGAACACGTGTCAGAAATAGGCTTGGTCTTGAAGTGGTTAAAGTGGTTGTAAACTCAAACCCCCCCCCAAAAAAACCTGCAAGTCAAAGGCATAACGAGCTAGTATGCATTGCATACTAGCTTATTATGACATACTTACCTTAGAATGCTGTTGTAGTGGTCCTCGCACACCGCTGTGACCGGCTATATGCCTCCCGGAGTTATTTTACTGTGATTGGCCGGAGCCGCGATGACGTCACTCCCGCGCATGCACGCGGGAGCCGCTGGTCACAGCACGGGCCCTGAATAAACGGGCCGAGTGGTCTGTTTCTTCAGTGCGCATGCGTCGATGATGCTCGTATACAGTGGATATCTTCTAAACTGTGCAAGTTTAGGAGAAATTTACAGTACCTACAGATAAGCCTCATTATAGGCTTACCGGTAGGTAAAAGTGGTGTAACTAAGTTTACAACCACTTTAAGAATTTAAAAAAAAAATACTACTCCTGGAATACTCCAGAATTCTAACAAACCTTTTTTTTTTGCATCGATACATATTCCCCAGGGCAGTGTAATACCCCGCTCCATTCTATTGTTTAAGAGCCCTTGTCTATTAGCCTAGAAAATGGGAAATTTTAAGATGACAGATTCAGCTCTCTTTGATTTCAAGGGGTCCGGGTTTGACATCCAAGCTTCTTTGAAGTTTGCTGAAATACACTTGGACCAGACCCAGGGCAGTCCCAGTCATTCATAATATAATAATATAATAAAGACCATAAATGTGCAATACTATGCAGTGGTCACAGTATAAATATCCTATACCTAAAGAGTAACTCAACATTTGTTGAGGCAGAGAATCATTCCCTTCTGAGTAATCTAAGTACATTGCAAGAATTTTAACAAACTTTGTTGCAGAATCTTGCCTATTTCTCATCCATCTGGAGGAATGGCTGTTTGTTCTTCTGTGTCTTTTGGAATGGGAGTGATTTATAATAATCAGCTGATGCATTTGCAGGGATCTAATGAGGAAAGTTGCAGGGTTTGCATCCCTTTAAAAGTGATTAACCATTTAGGAGCATTTCACCAAAAATGAAACGTCTGTTACAGAGGATGCCTAAACTCTGACTTGTATCTTAGTGCAGACTTCTGGGATAATCAGTGAGCCAATAACATAGGCAGGAAATTACACCATCAGTGTGTAGCGCCCCCATAGTATAGATGCGTTTTTCTAGCAGGGTTTGCTAGGTGAGGTAAAATGTACTCAGGCCTGACTGTAGCTGAAGGCCTGAATGCTTTGATCTGGGCCGGGTGGAGTGGCTCAGGGAGGATTGAGTGGACTTTACAGATGAGGTCACCAGTACCTCCCACTTCTTTCCAGAAACCTGGGGAGGGTTTCTGGTCAGAGAGCTGGGAGATAGGTGGAGCCATCTGGAGTATTCCAGGGAGCCCCTAACAATCCCCAAGCAGGATTGACAGAGGGCAGGCCTCCTTAAATACTCTGAGTCAGCCCAATCTGGGTAAGAAGTGTCGGGTGGAAGTCTGGAGATGTAGCAGAGGTGCTGTGGAGGCTCCTACCCTGGAGGTCGCCCCAGTCTGGGGAGGGTGACCTTGGGGCATGGAGATTCAGGTGCAGCCAGGAAGGTGATGATTCCTGGAGTCGCACAGGGAACAGGAGAACAGGAAAATAATTTTCTTCTTCTTAAAGATTTTCATGTTAACATTCTGCTAAAACTTTGTGCATTACTACTGCTTGGACCATGATGAAGGAAACATACCCCGAACGCTTGCCCTGATAATGTGGATGTTAGTGCAAATAAACAATACTCAATTAGCTCTGCAGATTGAAAAGAAAAGGTAATTTTAATAATAATGTGTCTAACCAGATTGTGTCACAATTGTATATGCCAGGGCCCGACAATATCCGGGCCCGACAATACCAGAAACCGCGTCCTGGCGAGCGGCATCCGATCCTTCTCTCCACTCACTATCTTAAAACAGTATCTCCAATTCAGCGAAGAGCTGTTCTCTGCTCAATCTAACAGCTGTTCAACTTGGCAGGCTACCAGATTTTATTTTTTCTTTAAGTATAAACAAAGTATCTTTTTGGTTCTTTTATCAAAGAAATTAACTCTGGTCTGTAGATGAGGTCAGTTTAACCATTTAAAGACTAAACCTTTTCTGACATTTGTGGCTTACACGTAAAAATTTGTAATCTCTGCTAGAAAATGACTTAGAACCCCCAAACATTATATATATATATTTTAGCAGAGACTTTAGAGAATAAAATGGCAGTTGTTGCAATATTTTATGTCACACCGTATTTGCGCAGCGGTCTTTCAAATGCAATGTTTTGGGAAAAATACACTTTAATGAATAAAAAAAAAAAAAAACATAAATTTAGCCCATTTTTTTTGTATAATGTGAAAGATGATGTTACACTGTGAGAATCGTGAGAGAAACGTGATCTTTATGCTAAGCAACAAAATTGTGATAAAGCCCTGTGTACCAGCAGCACTGGAATACTTCTTTCACCTTTTTTTGTATTGTATTTAAAGGGTCACTAAGGCTTCATTTAGATGTGCAGTTAGGTGGTAAAAATGTGCAGTAGAGACATGTTTTTGCCATCCACCAACGGCCACCCTTAAGCTCTGTTAGGCAGCAGATGAGGGTGTTTTACATGCCGCAGTCACGATGCATTCAGCATAATAAGGAGTTTCCCCCTATAACAGGTTTTTCTTGTCACTCTATCTGGGCAGCCTATAACCCTGATATAACGGTGTTACATTGGAGTTATTGACTGGCTGCTCTGCTGTGAGTAAGTTAGGGTTAGGGGGCGCAAATTACTTGCCTTACCCTGGGCGCTGACAACCCCACACTACGCTAAAAAAATGGCTCCTAACTTTTTTAGCTGGCTCCTAGATTCAAAGCAAATTTGTCAAGCCCTGGTATATGCTATATATACAGTATACTGTATGTATATGTGTGTTTATATATACAGTCAGGTCCATAAATATTGGGACATTGACACAATTCTAATCTTTTTGGCTCTATACACCACCACAATGGATTTGAAATGAAACAAACAAGATGTGCTTTAACTGCAGTCTTTCAGCTTTAATTTGAGGGTATTTACATCCAAATCAGGTGGACGGTGTAGGAATTACAACAGTTTGTATATGTGCCTCCCACTTTTTAAGGGACCAAAAGTAATGGGACAATTGGCTGCTCAGCTGTTCCATGGCCAGGTGTGTGTTATTCCCTCATTATCCCATTTACAAGGAGCAGATAAAAGGTCCAGAGTAGAGTTGAGCGAACACCTGGACGTTCGGGTTCTGCTGGTCCGTCCGAACTTCGGGACAAAGTCCGGGTCCGGGTCCGGACGGAACCCGAACGATCGCACGGACAACGAACCCCATTGAAATCAATGGGGACCCGAACTTTTAGGCACAAAAATGGCTGTAGCAAAGTCCTGGAAAGCCCCAGAGGGCTGCAAAAGGAAGTAAAATGGGGGTAAGGGTAGGGCAAGTGCCCTACAAAAAAAATGGG
>BLSH010389076.1:763922-781874 GCA_018402905.1 Glandirana rugosa
ATTTTTTTTTTTTTTTATATATATATATATATATATATATATATACATTAAAAACCCCCAAGATTCAGTAAAAGATCGTCTCTAATGTTTATAAATGCACATTCGGTGTTTACAGTCTTTTCCAAATCAGAAATTTACCAATTTGACTGGAGTAGATGTCTGGTCTCAATTAAAGAAACTATTTTCTTGGTTTTTCTATGAAACAAATATGAATTTCTTTTTTATTTTAGACCATCGGACGGTTCAACTTGTCGACAATGCTCAATCTAACAGCTGTTCAACTTGGCAGGCTACCAGATTTTATTTTTTCTTTAAGTATAAACAAAGTATCTTTTTGGTTCTTTTATCAAAGAAATTAACTCTGGTCTGTAGATGAGGTCAGTTTAACCATTTAAAGACTAAACCTTTTCTGACATTTGTGGCTTACACGTAAATATTTGTAATCTCTGCTAGAAAATGACTTAGAACCCCCAAAAATTACATATATATATATATATATATATATATATATTTTTTTTTTTTTTTAGCAGAGACTTTAGAGAATAAAATGGCAGTTGTTGCAATATTTTATGTCACACAGTATTTGCGCAGCGGTCTTTCAATTGCAATGTTTTGGGAAAAAATACACTTTAATGAATAAAAAAAAAAAAAAAAAAAACATAAAGTTAGCCCATTTTTTTTGTATAATGTGAAAGATGAATGCTACACTGTGAGAATCGTGAGAGAAACGTGATCTTTATGCTAAGCAACAAAATTGTGATAAAGCCCTGTGTACCAGCAGCACTGGAATACTTCTTTCACCTTTTTTTTGTATTGTATTTAAAGGGTCACTAAGGCTTCATTTAGATGTGCAGTTAGGTGGTAAAAATGTGCAGTAGAGACATGTTTTTGCCATCCACCAACGGCCACCCTTAAGCTCTGTTAGGCAGCAGATGAGGGTGTTTTACATGCCGCAGTCACGATGCATTCAGCATAATAAGGAGTTTCCCCCTATAACAGGTTTTTCTTGTCACTCTATCTGGGCAGCCTATAACCCTGATATAACGGCGTTACATTGGAGTTATTGACTGGCTGCTCTGCTGTGAGTAAGTTAGGGTTAGGGGGCGCAAATTACTTGCCTTACCCTGGGCGCTGACAACCCAACACTACGCTAAAAAAACTGGCTCCTAACTTTTTTAGCTGGCTCCTAGATTCAAAGCAAATTTGTCAAGCCCTGGTATATGCTATATATACAGTATACTGTATGTATATGTGTGTTTATATATACAGTCAGGTCCATAAATATTGGGAAATTGACACAATTCTAATCTTTTTGGCTCTATACACCACCACAATGGATTTGAAATGAAACAAACAAGATGTGCTTTAACTGCACCCTTTCAGCTTTAATTTGAGGGTATTTACATCCAAATCAGGTTAACGGTGTAGGAATTACAACAGTTTGTATATGTGCCTCCCACTTTTTAGGGGACCAAAAGTAATGGGACAATTGGCTGCTCAGCTGTTCCATGGCCAGGTGTGTGTTATTCCCTCATTATCCCATTTACAAGGAGCAGATAAAAGGTCCAGAGTTCATTTCAAGTGTGCTATTTGTATTTGGAATCTGTTGCTGTCAACTCTCAATATGAGATCCAAAGAGCTGTCACTATCAGTGAAGCAAGCCATCATTAGGCTGAAAAAACAAAAACTGTATGGGGGTGGTTGCACTGTGGGAAGGCAGAGATCCATATTTCTGCTTAGCAGAAACACAGAATCCATGCTTTCCCTTGTCACAGGACGGTCTGTCTTGTTTACATAGGCAGACCACCACTCTGTCTAGCCTATCTCCCAAACGATCGGCGGGTCTTGTCCAATCACAGTGGGAGCAGGTCGCCGGTGACCCGGGTGCATGCTCCAGACCCCCTGGAAGTGCCAGATCACATACCTAGTACGTGATCTGGCACAGAGCGGTTGCCCTGCAGGTTTAAACAGGTTTAAAAAGTGATCCTATGGAGGTCTATATGGGTCTATGACAAGTCTTGACTTTTAACTAGTGAGTGCATTTTTTAATATATACACCTAGATGGAGGCGCCCTCTTGTGTTTGTTTTTTATATGTGCATTAGGATCTCAAGACCTAATCTGAGAGGAGCTGCATCCACTTTATCAGGTGTTCCCTACAACTTTCCTGACCCTCTTATGTACCCCGTTTAATGGGGGTTGGATTCCACCCAACACGATAGCTAATTCTTTTTCTTTGGTATCACACTCACACTTACCGCTCCCCGCATGCACAGATTCTCTGCTCCAATCCAGTGACCACTCTCTTTACCATTGGCTGGTCCAGTCGCTTGCCTCCCATTGGCTGGCCCAGTTTTTGCTGTGCTGTAGCAAAGTGGTGCTCATATACTGGTGTCATATACCAGTGAAAGGGAACCTTCACAACCATTCCTATAAGGCAGAGCTTTTTGAGCCTGAATTAAAGATTAAAATTCTTAATGTGCTCCAGAAGTTGCATTTGCAACACTACTCCCCTCATATCCAGTACTGTCCCTGGAAGATACCCCGCTTCATATCACTGGTGCCAATCGTCTTCTTAGTCGAATGATTTTGCTGTGACCCCTTTCACACTTGTGTGAGTTGTCCTGCGATTTTGGACTGCAGAGTCCCATGACTTGTCATTCCCCATTATTTCCAATGCGTACCGTTCATATCTGTATGACTTTAAAGTAGTCCCTGCATTACTTTGGTCCAACTTTGATGCAACTTGAGGTCCATAAACTTCAATGTTAAACCCTCAAAGTCTCATGCAAATCGCACCTGAATAATATAGATGCGACTTCTGTACAACTTTGTAATATGTTTTCATTGAGCCAAAGTTGCAACAAAGTCAGACCAAAGTCTTTCTGATCCAAAATCGTGGCAAAATCGCTGTAAAATCAGGTCACACAAGTGTGAAAGGGGCTTTACTTCCTATGAGCCCTGATCACCATGGTAGCCTGGGCTCGCAGTAGACTACAGAAGATAATGGTGCTGCCATATTGTCAGTGATGGAGAAGAGGCGATGAGAAAAAGGACCTGTGCACTATGTCGTCAGTAAGTAGACCCTGGAAAAAAGGTATGTATATACCACTGACAATTTACGCAGTGCTTTACATACTGTACACTCACACCAGTCCATGCCCTCAAGGAGTTTACAATCTTAGGTCCCTATCCCACATGCATGCATACACACACACACACTAAGGCCGATTTGTTCAAGAGCCAAATATCCTCCCAACAAGCATGGGAAGAAAATGCAAATTCCATAATGCCAATGTACTAACCAGGATTCAACCCAAGGACGCCAGTGCTGCAAAGCAGAAGTGCTAACCACTAATCCACTGTGCTGCACACCATTAAAACGATATGCCAACCTGGGACACACTGTGTGATCTGAAGCTACAAAAAGTAAGTCTTGGACTTGGCTTGGCATTGAAATACATGCAATTTTCCACTTTCTAAAGGAAGTGTTTTGGAATGTGGGCAGCAATTCAGGATTTCCCTCAATGATTACCAAGTGAGAGCTAGGAGACACTAGTTTACATTTTAGCTTTTTTCATTCCAAGTTTTTAAAGCATTATTAATAGCTTACGGGGTAATCTGTAGTTTTCTCTCTGGTGAGATGAGAAGCCAAAATAAATTAGATGATAGATTGTCTCCTATTATGCTCTGCTTGATCTGTGGCCATCTTGAAGGAAAATGCTGCCATGGAATCTTTATTAATTTTTTAAATAATTAAATAGATCTTGAACTCCTTACCTTAATATAAAATGTCAAATGCAAAGCTTTAAATTCCTGCAAAAAAGGAAAATATACAGTATGTTTTTGGAAAGAGTGAATGTCTTTACAGCATACATTGATTGAACTGTTAAAAAGTAAAATAGCATCTTATGTAAAACAACCATTTTAAAAGTTAATCTAGCTATATATACAGTATTATGACTTTTAGTAGTTCTAGTCAGCACATAACGTCGTAGTTTGTGATTTTATGCAGGCAAGGAAGAGCAGCAAGCATCCCCTTTTTGAACCATGCCAGGACACGCACCCAGGCATGGACTGGCCATAGGGCACACCGGGCGTTTGCCCGGTGGGCCGCGGCCCCTGGGCTGCATGTTCTAGGAAGAGCAGCCTCTTGATGACTAGGCCGCAGAGCGCAAGGTAAGCGGCGACTGTGGTCTGGACAGGGCTAACATTCCTAAAGCAGGGCTGGCACCAGCAAACTTACATGGTGCAGAAGAGGGCAGGAAAGAAGGCTCCTGTGACACGCAAGAAGCACCTGCAGGGGACAGACACTTCACGGGCCGGCCACACTGGAGGTATAGCTGCACACAAGGACAACGGCAGGGAGGAAGGTGAGCACTGTGAATACACTAAATGGTTCCATTGTGTTACATCCAAAGTTCTGCTCTGTAGTGGTGGAGAAAGGGAGTGGACTGCGGCTGTCTCTTTACTGGACTGAGGCTGTCTCTTTACAGGTCTGAGGCTGTCTCTTTGCTGGACTGAGGCTGTCTCGTTACTGGACTGAGGCTGTATCTTTGCTGGACTGAGGCTGTCTCTTTACTGGGCTGAGGCTGTCTCTTTGCTGGACTGAGGCTATCTCTTTGCTGGACTGAGGCTGTATCTTTGCTGGACTGAGGCTGTCTCTTTACTGGTCGGGGACTCTCTCTTTTCTGATCTGGGGCTGTCTCTTTACTGGACTGAGGCTGTCTCTTTACTGGATTGAGGCTGTCTCTTTACTGGTCGAGGGCTCTCTCTTTTCTGATCTGGGGCTGTCTCTTTACTGGACTGAGGCTGTCTCTTTGCTGGGCTGAGGCTGTCTCTTTACTGGTCTGGAGCTGTCTCTTTACTGGTCTGGGGCCGTCTCTTTGCTGGACTGAGGCTGTCTCTTTACTGGACTGAGGCTGTCTCTTTGCTGGACTGAGGCTGTCTCTTTACTGGTCTGGGGCTGTCTCTTTACTGGTCTGGGGCTGTCTCTTTACTGGTCTGAGGCTGTCTCTTTGCTGGACTGAGGCTGTCTCTTTACTGGACAAAGGCTGTCTCTTTGCTGGACTGAGGCTGTCTCTTTACTGGTCTGGAGCTGTCTCTTTACTGGACAAAGGCTGTCTCTTTGCTGGTCTGGGGCTGTCTTTTTACTGGTCTGGGGCTGTCTCTTTGCTGAACTGAGGCTGTCTCTTTGCTGGACTGAGTCTGTCTCTTTACTGGACAAATGCTGTCTCTTTTCTGTACTGAGGCTGTCTCTTTGCTGGTCTAGGACTACCTCTTTAATGGTCTAGGGCAGTGTTGCCAACCTCCTGCAGCATTTTTTTCTGACAAAACATGTAAAATTTACTGGCAGAGCACATTTTTTACTGGCAACCTGAAAAAAAATACAGAATTCCTATTAAAAACTAAAACAACTGATATTAGAACAGTATAAACACAATATGGAAACACTGACACTACCCCTAACAAGTAATTTGCCTGGTTTACACCTAAAAACTCAACACAGCATGACAAATTATCAGCCCCTAATGTCTACAAACAGTTGTAAAAAAATCACAGATTTTTACAAACTGTCAGTAAATTTACTGGCGGTTGGCAACACTGGTCTAGGGATGTCTCTTTACTGGTCTGAGGCTGTCTCTTTACTGGTCTGAGGCTGTCTCTTTGGTGGACTGGGGCCATCTCTTTGCTGAATTGGAGATATCTCTTTGCTGATCCAAGCTGTGTCTTTGCTAGTTTGGGGATGCCTCTTTGCTGGATTGGGGATGCCTCTTTGCTTGGTGGTGTGATCTCTTTGCTATATGGAGATGTCTCTTTTGCTGTATTGAGATGTCTCTCGGCATGAATATCCATACCTCCCAACTTTTTGAGATGAGAATGAGACACCTATCAGCAAAAGTATGCAGGCATAGGACACACCCCTTGCCACACCCCCTTAAAGGAGAATTGTACAAATAAAACAAGATTGGTTAAACCCACAAGTGCTTATTTTTACCAATACTGTTTCTTTATATTGGCATTTGGAATGTACAAATGCAGCAATTTAGAAATCAGATGAAAGGTTTAGCCCTGGGAAACACTTTTCGATAGATAATGAGTTCATTTTATATACAACTATATAGATCAGACCAAAATGAGGGACAAATGAGCAGGAAAGAGGGAACAGAGGCACATTGCTGCAAATCAGGGACCTCACAATCAGGGACAGTTGGGAGCTATGGAATATCTGGTCACCAACCACCTCCACGAATTCCAACCCCACATTTCCGCCCTACTCGCCCCAGGGATTGGGCTGCCCAGTTTAAAATGCCCAGGACTATTTTTTGTCCCAGTCTGGGCCTGCACAAGCCTTTCAACATTGATACCTTGCAAGGCAGAGGGGGACCCCTGTTGAAAGGCACCTTGTTCCAATGTTCATGGTAGTGAACAAGGCCCACAAGGCTGAAACACGTTTACTGCGTCTGTTACTGTGTCTTTTGTAGCGTACCAATACATTTTAAAGATTTTAACCCCTTCAGATCCACGCTATAGCCGAAAGACAGCTACAGCACAGATCTCAATTTCCGGGTGGACGTCCATGGACGTCCCGCCCTTGTGCGCTGCAGGCAGGGCGGACTCGATGTCCGCTCGTGACCCGCGATCGCCTGTCAGAGCTGCAGAACGGGGAACCCCAGATGTAAACACAATGGTTCTCCGTTCTGTGAATGGGGACACAGCAGATCTTTTGATCCCTGTCACTGGGATAAGTTAGATCTGTTATGTCCCGGCCAGCTCCGCCCCCACACAGTTAGAACACATGCAGGGAACACAGTTAACCCCTTCACTGCCCCCTGCAAGTTAACCCCTTCACTGCCAATTACATTTATACAGTAATCAGTGGACTTTTAAATTTCTGATCGCTGTATAAATGTCATTGGTCCCAAAAAAGTGTCAAAAATGTCCGACATTTCTGCCGCAATATCACAGTCCCGATAAAAATCGCAGATCGCCGCCATTACCAGTAAAAAAAAATAATATTAATAAAAACGCCATAAATCAATTCCCATACTTTGTAGATGCGATAACTTTTGTGCAAACCAATCAATAAACGCAGATTGCGATTTTTTTAATCAAAAATATGTAGAAGAATATATATCGGCCAAACCCAATGAATATTTTTTGTTTTTGGATATATATTATAGCAAAAAGTAAAAAATATTGTTCTTTTTTCAAAATCGTCGCTCTTTGTTTCTTTATAGTGCAAAAAATAAAAAACGCAGAGGTGATCAAATACCACCAAAAGAAAGCTCTATTTGTGGGGAAAAAAGGATAAAAAGTTTGTTTGGGTACAACATCATACGACCGTGCAATTGTCATTCAAAATTCGACAGCGCTGAAAGTCTAAAATTGGTCTGGACAGGAGGGGGGTTTAAATGCCCAGTAAGCAAGTGGCTAAAGAGCAAGCAGATCTCTTTTCATGATTGCCATTGAAGCTGTGCTGTACCCAGGTAGCTCTGAAAACATTTTCCCATCTTATTGGGTAGCAGCACCCTTTACTTTATGGACCTTGTCCCCATGCTGAGAATACAAGGTCTCATCCCACATCTAGTCCAGCACCAATCACAACAACCCACCACCCAATGATGGTGACCCCGCCACACTACCATTGCACAATGACAGATCCCAAGACCGCTTATTTTTATAAACAAACCAGTTGGAAATTCTGTGTGACTCTGACCAAATCTGGTCATGAATATAATTGTTCAGTGGTGTCAGCCAAGATCCCCAACTTGTTTGTTTACAACCAGAAGCTGTTCAAGGCTCTGTCATTTAACCAGTGTACTGCAGATCGGTGGCTAGTGCAGGCAAAGCGATGTACCTATATGAGTTTAGGGGCCCCCCCGACAACCGCTGTGATTGTGCATAGTGAGAGTCTGTCAGCAGATCCCGGCCAATGATTCATGGCTGGGACCTGCTGAGTGTCAAATCACAGCCCAAAGCCCTGTATTGACCAACAGAGGGAATGATCTCTCTGTTTCTCATCCCTGCAAAGCATGATATATTTAGTATAAAACAGTGCACATTACACTTTGTTAGGCACACATTTAACCCCTTGATTACCCGAAATGTTAATCCCTTCCCAGTGTCATTAGTACAGTGACAGTGCATAGTATTATCATTGATCACTGTATTAGTGTCACTGGTGATGTCAGTGTCAGTCAGTTCCCCCCAGCATCAGTTAGAGTCAGATTGCCCGCTGCATTATCGCAGTCCCATTATAATTTGCTGATCACCACCATTAGTAGTAGTAAAAAAAAAAAATCCAATATGTATACTGTAGTTTGTAGACACTATAACTTTCACGCAAACCTATCAATATACACATAAGACATGTAGCCGAACACATTTTGGCCAAAATTTGAAGAAACGTATTTTTTTATTAGATATGTTTTATAGCAGAATATAAAAAAATATTGGGTTTTTTTTTTCGGTCTTTTTTCGTTTATACGGTATAATAAAAAATAAAAAACCCATTGTTGATCAAATACCACCAAAATAAAGATCTAATTGTGTGAAAAAATTATATCAATTACCAGTTAAAGTAGCTCAGTGCTCAATAGCAAAAAATGGCCTGATCATGAAGGGGGTAAAACCTCCTGGAGCTCAGGTGGTTAATGGAGGTAGTGCTACCACCACTAAATAACAGATCCCCAGCTTTTGTTTTGTTTACAAACAGCAGTTGGACAGGGATCAATAATCTTTAGGCTGTTTTCACATAGGGTTGGACGTTCTCACAGACTCCGCTTGCTCAGCAGGGATCGATCCCCGCTGAGAAGGAGGATGACAGGTCCGTCTCCGCTCACTGTGCAGAGATCTGTCAAAGCCCCACTGTCCTCTATGGGAGAACGGATGAAAATGGATCTGCCTGTCCGTTTTTCATCTGATTCCATCTGATCCACCAGACACATAGAAAATAGGAAAATAGGGATTTAGCAGATCGGAAAGCGGCGGGTGTCAGCAGACATGTCACCGCTGACATCCGTCACTTTATAGAGCCTGATAAATGGACAGGCGGACCTGATCGGTCCGCTTGTGTGAAAATGGCCTAATGGCTGTAACAAATGACAAATCTCCAGCTGGCTGCTGTTTCTAAACAAATTAGCTGGGCTCTTGGGTGAAGTCATTACCATGTTTGGTCAATGACATCACCCAGAATGCTGGATTGTTTCTGCATTTGTTCATTTTAACCACTTCAGCCTTGGAAGGATTTACCCCCTTCCTGACCACAGTACTTTTTGCGATTCGGCACTGCATTGTTTTAACTGACAATTGCGCGGCTGTGCAGCGTTGTACCCAAACAAAATTGACGTCCTTGTTTTCCCACAAATAGAGCTTTCTTTTGGTGGTATTTGATCACCTCCTGTGGTTTTTTTTTTTTGTGCTATAAACAAAAAAAGAGCAACAATTTTGAAAAAAAATATGTTTTTTTACTTTTTGCTATAATACATATACAAAAAAAAAAAAAAAAAAAAAATGAATGTATTCATCAGTTTAGACCAAAATGTATTCTTCTACATATTTTTGGTAAAAAAAAAATCCCAATAGGAGTATATTGATTGGTTTGCTCAAAAGTTGCCGCGTTTACAAACCATTAGAATTAATTTATGGTGTTTTTTCCCTTTTTTTTCCTTTTTTACTAGTAATGGCGGTGATCTGCAATTTTTATCGGGGTTGCGATATTGCGGCAGACAGATCGGACATTTTTGACACTTTTTTGGGACCATTGACATTTATACAGCGATGAGAGCTAAAAATAGCCACTGATTCCTGTATAAATGGCATTGGCAGGGAAGGGGTTAACCTACAGGGGGCAATCAAGGGGTTAATTGTGTTCCCTCATTGTGTTCTAACTGTGTGGGGGCTGGGCTGGCAGGGGCATAACACATTGAACTGATCCCGAGTACAGGGATCAGTAGATCACTGTCATGCCGTCTGACAGAGCAGGGAACCGCCGTGTTTACATCGGTGGTTTGCCGTTTTTCTGCTGTAGTAAGCGATCGCGGGTCCCCGGCGGACATCGAGTCTGCCCGACCCATGGCGGCGCACACCTGTCCGCAACTGTGGCTGCGCAGATCGCCATTTATAGATAGCGTTCTGTGCAGCGGAGCCAACGTGCCCCTGTATATCCACGCGATACGGTTGAGTGGTTAAAATACACGCATGGATATTTACCTATCAGGGCTAATTTGCAATCAGTATTCCTCTAGAGCACCTCCACCAGCACATGTTCTGGCTGCATATATGTACTGGCAGTGTGGGGTGCATGTGATAAAGCATCCCCACAAAAGCTCCCCATCCCCCAAAAAATCGACTACATTGCCATGTAACACAGCAAAAATAATTTTTATAAAAATACAGTTTGGCAGGGAGCAGTGATTTTAGTACTGCTTAACCACTTCAGCCCCGGAAGGATTTCCCACTTTAGAACCAGAGCACTTTTTGCGATTCGGCACTGCGTCGCTTTAACTGACAATTGCGCGGTCGTGCGACGTTGTACCCAAACAAAATTTGCGTCCTTTTTTTCCCACAAATAGAGCTTTCTTTTGGTGGTATTTGATCACCTCTGCATCATTTCTGATCGCTGCTATAAACAAAAGAAGAGCGACAATTTTGCAGAAAAACCCAAATTTATTACTTTTTGCTAAAATCCAAATCCAAAAAAAAAATATAAAAAAACATTTTTTTTCAACGGTTTTGGCCGATTTATATTCTACCTCATATTTGTGATAAAAAAAAATTGCAATCAGCGTTTATTGATTGGTTTGCACAAAAGTTGCCGCGTTTACAGATGATAATTCATTTCTGGGGTTTTTATTTTTTTTTATTTTTTACTAGTAATGGCGGCGATCTGCGATTTTTAGCGGTACTGCGATATTTCGGCGGACATGTTGGACCATTTTGACACTTTTTTGGGACCATTGGCATTTATACAGCGATCAGTGCTATAAAAATGCATTGATTACTGTGTAAATGCCATTGGCAGTGAAGGGGTTAACCTGGAGGGGGCACTCTAAGGGTTAACTGTGTTCCCTGGGCGTGTTCTAACTGTGTTAGTGTTTGACTGGCAGGGGGAGGGGAGTGATCACGGCTTCCATATAAAGGAAGGCTGTGATCACAGCCCTTCCCCCTCTGTCAGAACGGAGATCCGTGTTTACATGCACGGATCTCCGTTCTTTCACTGCGGGGGGGGGGGGGCATCGCGAGTAGCCAGTGGAGATCAAGTCCGCACTACCCACTCCCTGGCCCCCCCCCGGACACAGTAAGCGCGCGATCTCGCAGCCGCCATCATATGACGGTGATTTGCCTAATAGAGCCACCTTGTCGCCATCAACCTGCGGTTGGCGGTTGGCAAGTGGTTAAAGTGAAAACATGCTAAATTTAATTAAACAATGTGCCTGGGGGGGTCCCGCAACCCTGCCTGTGAAATGGCACATCTTTACAATGTATACAACCCTGACATTCAGAACTGCGGCAAAACATGGAATGCATTTGCAATACCATTATTTCTCAAGCAAAATTGTGGGCCGCGTGTCGCCCAAAAGAAGCTCTGAACCTTCTTTTGGGTGACACGCGTCCTGTGATTTTGTTTGCATGATTTTGCAGCAATTTGTAGAATTCAAATTTATTCTATTCTATTCTATGCTATTTTTTTTCTATTCTATTATTTTCTATTCTATTCTGTTATTTTCTATTTTATTCTGTTCTATTCTAATCTATTCTATTCAAATTTGAATTTATTCTGTTCAAAATTTGAATTTCAGAAGATGGTTATATTCTATTTTATTGTATTCTATTATGTTGAATTCTATTCTATTCTATGCTAATCCATTCTATTTGAATTTGAATTCTATTTGAAATTTAAATGTCAGAAAATAGTTATATTCTTTCTATTTGATTCTATTCTATTCTATTGTTTTTTTCTATTCATTTATTTTCTATTCCAGTCTATTCTAATCTATTCTATTCAAATTTATTCTGTTCCAAATTTTTCTTTTCTATTTTATTCTGTTCTATTCTAAACTATTCTATTCAAATTTGAGTTCGAATTTCAGAAGATGGTTATATTCTATTCTATTATGTTGACTTGTATTCTAGTCTATTCTATGCTAATCTATTCTATTCATATTTTATTGTACTCGAAATTCAAATTTCAGAAGATGGTTATATTCTATGGTATTATTTCCTATTCTATTGTTTTTTATATTATATGCTATTCTTTACTATTCTATTCTATTGTTTTCTATTCTACTATGTGCTATTTCAATTTATTTTATTCAAAATTGTTTTTTTCTATTCTGTTATTTTCTATTCTTTTCTATTTCATTCTGTTCTATTCTAATCTATTCTATTCGAATTAAAATTTATTCTATTCGAAATTCAAATTTCAGAGGATGGTTATATTCTCTTTTATTCTATTCTATTTTATTCTGTTGAATTCTATTGCATTCTCTTCTATTCTAATCTAGTCTGTTCAAATTTGAATTTATTCTATTTGAAATTCAAATTCAGATTTGGTTATATTCTTTCTATTTTATTCTAGTCTATTGTTTTTTCTATTATATTCTATTCTAATCTATTCTATTAAAATGTATTCTATTCAAAATTTGAATTTTAAAAATGGTTATATTCTTTTTATTTTACTCTACTCTATTATTTTATTCTATTCTATTTTATTCTGATTTATTCTATTCTTTTATTTTATATACTATTCTTTTCTGTTCTATTTTAATCAAATTCAAATGTATTCTATTCGAAATTCAAATTTCAGAAGATGGTTTATTCTTTTCTATTCTATTCTGTTGAATTCTATTTTATTCTATGCTAATATATTCTATTCAAAATTAGAATTTTAGAAGATGGTTATATTCTATTTATTTTACTCTATTCTGCTGTTTTTTCTATTATGTTCTAAATTATTCTATTCTTTTATTTTCTATACTAATCAAATTCAATTTTTTTCCATCCGAAATTCAAATTTCGGAAGATGGTTATATTCTATTGTATTCTATTCAATTGTTTTGTCTATTCTTTTATTTTCAATTTTTTTCTATTCAATTATTTTCAACTCTATTCAAAACTATTCTATTCGAATTTGAATTCATTGTATTTGAAATGTAAATTTCAGAAGATGGTTATATTATATTTTATTCTTTTATAGTCTATTCTATTATTTTCTTTTCTATTGTGTTCTATTCTTTTATTTTCTATTCTTTTCTATTATATTCTGTTCTTTTAATTGCTTTATTTTCTATTCTGTTTTATTTTATTCTATTATTTTTTATACTATGCATTTCTATTTCCTTGTTTTCTATTCTATTTTATTATCTTCTTTTCTATTCCCTTATTTTCTGTTCTTTTCTATTCTATTTTATTATATTCTTTTTTATTCCCTTATTTTCTATTCTTTTCTATTCCTTTTTTCTACTATATTTTATTCTATTCTTGTTTTCGGATATGTTTAAATTTGTTACTATTGTAATTAGGAAATTTGGATACATCTGAATTTCTGAATAATGAAAAATGGGTCCAAATTTTGTTTCCGAACAAAACAAACCCCAAATGTCTAGTATATCATGTATCATTGATTTGTATAATGTGTACTCTTACTACACTAAGGGGGTCACCACCTCAACCGACATAAGTGTGCAGGATGCTACTACATTTTCATTTTAAATGTGATTTTAATGACCTTTTAATTGTGCATTAATAAAGGCTATATTACCTTTCAATACATTGGTGTTGTGCCTATAAAGTCTGTAGTCCAATGTTTATTTTTTCTAATAGATCTGGAGTATGCCATCCAGTTCTGGTCACCAATCCTCAGGAAGGATGTGCTGGAGCTGGAGAGGGTTCAAAGAAGGGCAACAAAGTTAATAAGGGGACTGAAGGACCTCAATTGCGGAACAATTACAAACATTAAATTTATTCTTTTTTTTTCAGATTCTTTTTTTTTTTTTCGTTTTTATAACACAGCAACATATACACAAAGACAAAGAAAAAAAAACATTGAAAACAGTACATAAATATTCATACCTTTGCAAAAAAAAAAATAGAAAAAAAAAAGGGAGGGAAAAAATTTTCTTCCCTTCCCCATACATCTTCCTGCAGACATATCTCTTAATTCAGTCCCATGTCCATATGGTCAAGCCATAACTTCCAAATAGAATTAAACCTGCTAGATGAGTTTTGCATGTAGAAAATAAGTCTCTGATAGGAAATATATCTATTCAGATCAAATATCCAATCAGATATAGACGGAGGATGAGGGGAAGTCATTATTATTATTATTATGATGAAGGATTTATATAGCACCAACAGTTTATGCAGCGCTTTACAATGTAGAGGGGGGTCAGTACAATTACAATACAGTTCAACACAGTAGGAATAGGAGGGTCCTGCTCATGAAGCTTACAATCTAATGGGAGGGGGGTGGTACAAAAGGTAATAGATGTGGGGATGATTTGATGGAGAAGACTCGGGTACAGTTCTTAGGTGGAGTAGGCTTCCCTGAATGTGTTTTGTGTTTGAACAGCGCTTGCTATTTAGAATCAATTTTTGAACAGTGATAGTGATTGCTGCTGTAGCCCATGTGTCAATTAGCCATAGAAATAAATATAAATAAATAAATAAATGGGTGAAGTGCTAGTGTTGAGGTGAATTTGATGTGATGAAGTGTTATCTAGTGCGATTGTGAACTTAGTACTTCCTCCCCACTTAGATTACTGGTTTCTGCTGTAGCCCCTATGTTTTACTCAGGTATAATCTCAAATATACAATAACAATTTTTTTCAACAATAATTGATCTGTGTTACCAGTGCTATAAGTGCTCTTTAACCACTTAAGGACCGTAAGGATTTCCAGCTTTAGGACCGGAGCCCTTTTTGCGATTCGGCGCTGCGTCGCTTTAACTGACAATTGCGCGGTCGTGCGACGTTGTACCCAAACGAAATTTGCGTCCTTCTTTTCCCACAAATAGAGCTTTCTTTTGGTGGTATTTGATCCCCTCTGCGTCATTTCTGATCGCTGCTATAAACAAAAGAAGAGCGACAATTTTGCAAAAAAACCCAAATTTCTTACTTTTTGCTAAAATACAAATCCAAAAAAAAAATATAAAAAAACATTTTTTTCACCGTTTTTGGCCGATTTATATTCTTCCTCATATTTGCGATAAAAAAAATCGCAATTGGCGTTTATTGATTGGTTTGCGCAAAAGTGGTCGCGTTTACGGATGATGAGAATTCATTTTTGGGGTTTTTATTTTTTTTTTATTTTTTACTAATAATGGCGGCGATCTGCGATTTTTAGCGGTACCGCGATATTTCAGCGGACATGTCGCACCATTTTGACACTTTTTTGGGACCATTGGCATTTATACAGCGATCAGTGCTATAAAAATGCACTGATTACTGTGTAAATGCCATTGGCAGTGAAGGGGTTAACCTGCAGGGGGCGCGCTAAGGGTTAACTATGTTCCCTGGGCGTGTTCTAACTGTATGGGGACTGCCCTAACAGGGGAAGGGAAGTGGTCACAGCCTTCATGTACAGGAAGGCTGTGATCACAGCCCTTCCCCCTCACACAGAGCGGAGGTCCGTGTTTACTTACACGGAGCTCCGTTCCTCCGCTCAGGGGGGCACCCGCTCCCCGGCCCTCCCCGGACACAGTGAGCGCGCGGGCGCGCCTCCGGCGGCGCGCGCGCGCTCACTAGGCTCGATCACGCGGCCGCCGTCGTATGACGGCGATCCGCGTTACAGAGCCATCTTGCCGCCGTCAATTGCCCATTGACGGTCGGCAAGTGGTTAACAAAGTGCAAAATGCCTTCGATAAGTGACAGTGCAAATTGACATTGGATTATAAGATTATTGCAGTCCATTTAAACGTGACATCTTCGGTAAAGTGCTCGTGCTGTGCCTTTGGTGAATATGATTAAGAAGGTTTTTTCGGGTATTGTACCCCGCTTACCAGATCCTATTGACTTTCCAACCTTACGGTATGGAGAAGTCAACAAACGCTTTTGGTCTATAATCCGACCACGGATATACGCCTCCTGTTCTTGTTCTCCGTCTTTGGTCCGGTGTGGTTTATAAAAGAAAAGAAAGACTCCTCATCGCGTAAAATATCTCCACTTTATTGGCCCAATGCAAGGTAACAAGTAAACAGCAGCAGAATGGGATACGAACGATCAACCCTCCGGCCGAACTCTATCCGTGACCACGTGTAGTCTCTCTGCCTCCGCTTGCGTGTCACCTGGGCGTGCGTGTACGTGCCTTGCGTTCCAACTTACGCGTTTCGTCACTGCGTAACGTCATCAGAGGTGGAGTTCAAGGCACGTTCTTTACTTTAAATACATTCCGGCCGCCCATACGTCATAGGTTCTGCCCCCTCTGTGGATGTTAATTGGAGGTTGCTGATATCCTTTCTGCCTAATTGTTATCCCCTCGGTGGGGGTTCTTTATTAATTATATCGCATGTATAAAAAAGTTTATTAAATGATTAAAACTATAATTAAAACCAATGTCGCTCCGTCCCTCTTGCTTGGGATGTCATGAGCTGGGATTTTATGTAGATGAGACCATAATGAGTGACGTTAACCGATGGAAAAAGAGGGTTGGTGGTGTATAAAACCATTTAAATGTTTGAACCACATATGGAACATTTAGATAATGTGTAAAAAATGTTGAAAAAATGTATAAAGTAAAATAAAATTTAAAATAGAAATAAAAATAAAAATAAAATTGAAAAATGAAAATAAAAATAAAAATAAAAATAAAAATAAAAAAATAAAAAAATAGAAAGATAGAGATAAAAATAAAAATACAAATAAAAAATGAAAAATGAAAAATAAAAAATGAAAAAATGAAAATACAAATACAAATAAAAAATGAAAAATGAAAAATAAAAAATGAAAATGAAAATAAAAATGAAAATGAAAATAAAAATAAAAATAAAAATAAAAATGAAAATAAAAATAAAAATAAAAATAAAATAAAAATATAAAAATAATAATAAAAATGAAAAATAAAATTAAAATAAAATAAAATTAAATAAAAATAAAAATAAAAATAAAATGATAAAAAATAAATAAAAAGAAAAATAAAAATAAAAATAAAAGAAAAAGAAAAAAGGGAAAAAAAGAAGATAAAAATAAAAATAAAACTAAAAATGAAAATAAAAATCAGGATTAATTAACATGAAGATAAAAATATTAAGATGTAATGGGTTATACCTAGATTTGGTCGGTAAAAAAATTTCTTTTGGGATTGCACCCTCCTTGTAACATACACATTTACATTGATCCAGTTAAAAATCATACACATTTCCATGGATCTGGTTAAAAATCAGTTAAAAAACAGTTGAGATCTATTTCTACATTCATTCCCTGAGGCTGTAGACTGCCCAGTTCATAGATCCACCTTGTTTCATTTTGGGATATGGCTTGTGTCATATTGTTGCCTCTCCAATGTTTTTCTATTCTGTCTATTCCACAAAATGTTAGTAGACTTGGATTTCTGTTATGGTGGGTTCTGAAATGATTGGAAAGACTGTGATTTCTAAAGCCTTTTTTGATATTATTTACATGTTCTCTCAGTCTAGTTGCCAGTTTTCTTGTGGTGCGGCCTACGTACTGCATCCCGCATGGGCATGTCAGTAAGTAGGTGACATGCGTGCTGTGGCATGTGATTAGTTTGTTTATCTCATACTCTTTTCCTGTTGCCGATGATTTGAATTGGTTGGTTTTCCTTACCCTGTTTTTCACTGTGGTGCATATAATGCATTTCCCACATGAATAGAAGCCTGTGTATGTGTATGATTTTTAACTGGATCAATGTAAATGTGTATGTTACAAGGAGGGTGCAATCCCAAAAGAAATTTTTTTACCGACCAAATCTAGGTATAACCCATTACATCTTA
>BLSH010389076.1:790104-813445 GCA_018402905.1 Glandirana rugosa
TCGGTAGGGATAGGTACGACAGTATGGGTAGGTACGAGTCAGTAGGGGTAAGCATGAGTAAATACGGATTAAGTACGAGTAGGTATGGTGTAGTCAAGAATAGGCACTGTGTAGGTACGGTGATGTCACGGGTAGTCACGGTGATGTGACGGGTAGGTACGGTGATGTTACGGAGTGTTATCACATTATCCATCAGTTTAATCTAAGATTTACATACGGGGATCTTGTGGACTACCACGAGGGACGTACAACCCAGACACATACACCGGTCCGACATATTTTCACAGTGTGTACACCATAGCGGTATGAACCCTCCTCATAGTCTTGCATAAAACCCCAGATTAGGCATAAATGAGTACGAATGGGGATGACTGAGCATGGATGGGTATGACAGCATGGATAGGGATGGCTGAGCATGGATGAGGATGACTGAGCATAGATGAGGATGACTGGGCAGGGATGTGGATGGCTGATGCATAAATAGATGGCTGAGCATGGATTTATGGCTGAGCACGGATGGGTGGCTGAGCACGGATGGATGGGTGAGCATGAATGGATGGGTGAGCACAGATGGATGGCTGAGCATGGATGCATGGCTGAGCACGGATGGATGGCTGAGCAAAGATTCATAGCTGAGCGCGAATGCATGGCTGAGCATGGATGGATGGCTGAGCACGGATGCATAGCTGAGCACGGATGGATGGGTGAGCACGGATGCATGGCTGAGCACGGATGGGTGGGTGAGCATGGATGCATGGCTGAGCACGGATGGATGCGTGAGCATGGATGAGGATGGATGGGTGAGCATGGATGAGGATGGATGTGTGAGCACGGATGAAGATGGATGGGTGAGCATGGATGGATGATGCACTGTCACAGAGCAGCACTGTGGGCACTTCAGATCCTGCCCACAGCGTTGCTGCATCTGATCTCCCCTCCTCCTCTCACACTGCTCTAATCGGGGCAGAGAATGGAGAGACAAGCCGGACATGCGCCGGGCTGTTTACTTCTGATCGCTCCGTCATTTGATGCTGCGATCACATGGTAAAGGGTCACCGCGAGCAGTAGTTTACCGCGATCCATGATGTGCCAGGTCTCCCTTACCTGGCAATCACAGATACTTCCAGGTGCGCACCCCAGGGGGCGCGCGGGAGCGCGATTCTGGGAGGACGTCATAGTAAGTCCTCCCAGAATAATGAGGGTGCCTTGCGGCCGCCTTTTTATGGGCAGGTCGGCAAGTGGTTAAAGCATAGCTTAACTCTCTCAATCAACATTGACTATTTTTAATCATCATACTGCTAGCATTAGTAAATAGAAAAAGTATATCATGTTTTAAACCTTTTTTTTTACATTTCTTCTGTTACTTCTGGGTTTCCATGCCTAGGCAAATTATTTCACACATCCCAGGAGTCTTCGGGAGGGGAAGAGAGGAGAAGGGTTTTTTTACAGCTAAGCACACACCCTCCTGTCTGCATGCCTGCACTAAGGGTAGATGGATTCCAGGAAGTAAATACTGAATGAATCGTCTGCCCTTACTCAAGATGGCCACTGCCAGAAATGCTAAGGGGTGTTTTTCAAAGAGATTTCTCAGCAAAATAAAGCATGGAGACTGTGATAGGCTCACCCAGGACAGAGGCTTTTGGAGGGGACTGAATGCTAGCCTCTTGTCTACTGACTATGGGCCCTGGTTTGTTAAGGGAAACATTTGTCTCAGCTCCCCATGCACCTTCCTATGTCTAAGTCACCCTGTGTCTATTAGTGCCACAGGGTGACTGAGAAAATGATGGACGGCTATTTAATGGACACTGAGAAAGTGGTTGGATTACTTAAAATGGTACAGTAATATTTATCAACAATATCCCTCAAGAAATCTATGATACATGAATTCCACTGTATCACAATAACGGAACATTGTAAGAGTTTTTTACACTGTTGCCATGATGCCTGCAATCCCTGATTAATCAAAGCATTGCTTAAATATGGATTCCATGTTCTTCAATGTAGGAGCCAGTCCGTCTGCTACTGGAGCTCCTGCTATTGTGTGAAGGTGTTCTGTGTTTATACTAATGATAGATAATGAGTATTGTGTCTTCTGAGCTAGAAGACGGCAAGTCTGACCTGAAAGGTCAGACCTCTGAGACATCTAGGCTGGTAAAATGACAAGTTATTTAGCTCATGTAAATTTATGTTTCTGGTTACAGTTTGTATTGTTAGGGTAATGATCGGGGGGGGGGGGCTCCTTCTCAAGTGTATAAAAGCCTGTATTCTTGTTCAAATAAACAGTTATTATTCTGGTTTACTGCAAAGCTGGTATTGCCTAGTTATTGGGGTAACCATAGCCAGACTTGCAAGGCTTGTGTTCCAGAACTTGGGAAGCAGCTTTTTGGTGGAGTTACCCAACTGGGTGTCCAGAGGCTGTCACAGTCACCTTTTACCATCAGCCCCCCTGTAACATCAGAACCCCCCGTAACATCAGGGTCCCCTTTTACCATCAGAGCCCCCTGTAACGTCAGAGCCTCTTCTGTAACTTCAGAGACCCTCTTTACCATCAGAGCCCCCTGTAACATCAGAGCCCCTCTGTAACATCAGAGTACCCCCTTTGCCATAAAGGTCCACCCATTGTCATCAGAGTCCCTCCTTTAACATCATAGCCCCCTCTGTAACATCAGAGTGCCCCATAGCATCAAAGCCCCCCTGTAACATCAGAGCCCCCCCCTTTACCATCAAAGCCCTCCCCTGTAACATCAGAGTCCCCACTTACAGAAAGAGGCCTCCACTGTACATAGGGGAGAGATTGTCAGGTAGAGAGTGTAGGCATAGCTGAAGCGGGAGCACAGAAATCACATACCTGTCAAATGAGAACCAGCAAGACAGGAAGTGCAGGTTGGTACCGTGGCACCCTGTGCACGGCCTGCACATGTGCCCCACTAGTTTCACCCCCAGCTCAGTGAGTGCCCTGGACAGTGCTGGATACAGAGGCTGAGGGAGGATAGGTAGCGGTGTTATGGAGGAGGAGACCAAAACACTGCAGGTGAATGGGGAGAGGAATAGGAAATGGAGGAGGGAATAGAGTACAGGTCTGGGATGTGCAGCACCGGGGTGTGTCTACCCAGGGGCATTTTACTGCCCCCTTAGCCTGGCGCCCTAAGGTGGCTCCGTGTGTTGTCCTCTGGTGGCATCGGTTCTGCCTACCTAAATCTTACACAAACCAAATATTTTATTCATCAAAAGTGGTGTGTTTATCCTTCGTGTGATATCCCAGGTGACATTTGGTTACAGTGTTACAGTGGTGTCAGCAGGAGTCGTCCCTCGCCCAGGGCTTAGAATTTAACAGTGGACTTATTATACTCAGTGACTCTTGAGGAGGTAGCGCTAGACTTGTAAGCATTTTTGTTATATCCTTGTCATCCCTGCCTGCCTTTATTTGAGGCAGGGACAGCCTAATGAAGAAAACAAAGGGCATTATGGGCTGGGCAGTGCTCTGTACCAAAGCAGAATAACATTTTGAAAAATACTGGGAAGCAGCACTTTTAATACTGTTTAAAGCGGTTGTCTACCCAAGGGGAAAAAAAACCCAATAGCCTGCAAGGCAAGGGCATAATGAGCTAGTATGCACCGCATACTAGCCCATTATGTAATACTCACCTCAGAACGAAGCTCCCGCAGGGCTGCCCGGTCCCTGCAGAGGGAGCGGACATCTTCGCAGTTTGGCTTCTTCTGGGTTCGTGGCTCTGGGGCTGTGAGTGGCTGGAGCCGCAAGAAGTCACCATTGCACATGCGCGCCGGAGCCCGTCTTTCCAGCACACTTTTCGGCAGGGTCCAGTGCCATGTACCGGGCCTTTGCTGGGCCATCACTGTGCATGCGCAGTGACGTCAGCGGCTGCATTGCAAGTGGAATATCTCCTAAACTGTACAGGTTTAGGAGATATTAATTTTAGCTACAGGTAACACTTTTTTGGGTAGACAACCACTTTAAATGGTAACTTTAAAAACATACAGTTCCTTTAAAAAAAAACTTGCATGGGACCTCTAAGGGTCTGGTGGGTATTTTGGGGGGTCCTCATGCAAAAAAAAGCAGGCAGGGAAATGGAAATGTCTGCAAATGTAATTAATTTCTTTGTAGAATGTCACTTGCTGTAATATCTGGCAGTAGTTATTTACATTTAACTGGGCAAGTTCTGTAACTTTGAAGACATTTTTGTAGCTTGTACAAGCCACTTCTTCTGTTCTAATGAGTGTAAGAAAATGACCTCAGCATTTCTATGCAAACAGGTGACACTTTAATACAATTACCTTGGAAAGGCAGACATTATTCTCTAAAGCTGGGTAACACACTGTCCAAAAATCTGCCAGGTCCTCTTTTCAGTTAGTGTGTATGGCAGTCTGGCTGACAAAAGCCAGTCAAACAACCAGCTTTTGTTGAGGGGACACGCTGGAAAACCAGAATCCGATCCGTGCTCACAGCCAATGGCTCTGCAAACACTGATCAATGGATTCTGGCTGGGAGGGGTCAGAATACAATAGCACAACGGGGGAGGTTGCCTCGCCAACATTGCTTGTGTTGGTACGGTTCTTGTTCAAGCTACTGGGTGAATGAAAAGAGATTTGCAGTGTGTACCGGGCTTAAGAATAGGATGAGAAATTGAAAAAAGGAGGTGGGAAAATTGTGGAACTACCCTGTACTAGTTACCTAATTCCATCCTGGGTGTGAGGTAGGCTTGTGCAATTCGTTTAGTTCCAAATTTCGTTTTTACCGAATTTTGCAAAATACGGCAATTCGGACGAATTTCGAATTTCCAAATTTTTCCGAATTTTCATTTTTCCGATTCAAAAATTCTGAAATTTGAGGTAAATAAGCAATTGCAGAATTCGGCAATTGCGGTAATTCTGAAATTTGCGGTAATTCGGCAATTGCGGTAATTCGGCTATTGCGGAAATTCGAAAATTTGGCAATTGCGGTAATTGAGGTAATTTGAAAATTCAGCAATCGGAACAGCAGAAAATCCGAAATTCGAAAAGTTCAGTGATTTGGACTGTGTAAGTTCGCAATTTGAAAGGTTCTTTGCCCACTTGTTCTTATTGCTTTGGGGTGTTCCACTATGTTCTGCTGTTATTGCTATTCTGTAGTAGCAGGTTGGTGAACTCAATGAGCTTGATTTTTTTGCCCTTAGCATATTGGGCTAGATGAACTCATTCTGTTAAATTCAACCAATTTTTCAGAATCTCAGCAGGGAGTTTTGATACCATCTCTTTTTGATTATATCGGGTGTCTGTTCCAAAGCATCAATGATGAAAAGGGTATGTGTTACCAGTTCATTTATCAGTTGTTATGTTTTACTGTGGAACCTAATCCAAGGTGTTGGTGCTACCTGTTTGGATATAAATGCTGGGATATTTTCCTGACACTCATTAGAAATGAAGTCGTTTGGGCAAGATACAAAATGTCGTCAACATTACAGAACAAGCCCACTGGAATGTGACTAACTACTACTACTAGATATACAGTGGGGAAAAAAAGTATTTAGTCAGCCACCAATTGTGCAAGTTCTCCCACATAAAAAGATGAGAGAGGCCTGTAATTTTCATCATAGGTAAACTTCAACTATGAGAGACAGAATGAGAAAAAAAATCCAGAAAATCACATGGTCTGATTTTTAAAGAATTTATTTGCAAATTATGGTGGAAAATAAGTATTTGGTCAATAACAAAAGTTCATCTCAATACTTTGTTATATACCCTTTGTTGGCAATGACAGAGGTCAAACGTTTTCAAAAGTCTCCACAAGGTTTTTACACACTGTTGCTGGTAGTTTGGCCCATTCCTCCATGCACATCTCCTCTAGAGCAGTGATGTTTTGGGGCTGTCGCTGGGCAACACGCATTTTCAACTCCCTCCAAAGATTTTCTATGGGGTTGAGATCTGGCTAGGCCACTCCAGGACCTTGAAATGCTTCTTACGAAGCCACTCCTTCGTTGCCGGGGCGGTGTGTTTGGGATCATTGTCATGCTGAAAGACCCAGAAGAAGGAGGTTTTTACTCAAAATCTCACGATACATGGCCCCATTCATTCTTTCCTTTACACGGATCAGTCGTCCCTTTGCAAAAAAACAGCCCCAAAGCATGATCTTACCACCCCCATGCTTCACAGTAGGTATGATGTTCTTTGGATGCAACTCAGCATTCTTTCTCCTCCAAACACGACAAGTTGAGTTTTTACCAAAAAGTTCTATTTTGGTTTCATCTGACCATATGACATTCTCCCAATCCTCTTCTGGATCATACAAATGCTCTCTAGCAAATTTCAGATGGGCCCGGACATGTACTGGCTTAAGCAGGGGGACACGTCTGGCACTGCAGGATTTGAGTCCCTGGTGGCGTAGTGTGTTACTGATTGTAGCCTTTGTAACTTTGGTCCCAGCTCTCTGCAGGTCATTCACTAGGTCCCCCCGTGTGGTTCTGGGATTTTTGCTCACCGTTCTTGTGATAATTTTGACACCACGGGGTGAGATCTTGTGTGGAACCCCAGATTTAGGGAGATTATCAGTGGTCTTGTATGTCTTCCATTTTCTAATAATTGCTCCCACAGTTCATTTCTTCACACCAAGATGCTTACCTGTTGCAGATTCAGTCTTCCCAGCCTGGTGCAGGTCTACAATTTTGTTTCTGGTGTCCCTTGACAGCTCTTTGGTCTTGGCCATAGTGGAGTTTGGAGTCTGACTGTTTGAGGTTGTGGACAGGTGTATTTTATACTTATAACGAGTTCAAACAGGTGCCATTAATACAGGTAACGCGTGGAGGACAGAGGAGCCTCTTAAAGAAGAAGTTACAGGTCTGTGAGAGCCAGAAATCTTGCTTTTTTGTAGGTGACCAAATACTTATTTTCCACCATAATTTGCAAATATTTGATTTTTTCTTCTATTGGATTTTTTTTCTCATTCTGTCTCTCATAGTTGAAGTGTACCTATGATGAAAATTACAGGCCTCTCTCATCTTTTTAAGTGGGAGTGGTAACTAGCCTGGCTAATTGGTAGGGGATCCACTGATTTTACCCTAAGCCTGAGTCTGCTGTAGTTCCTCTCTTCTGTCACAAGGTGACATTAGAATGTTCCCTGCACTAGCAATGTCATTGGCGCCCCCTCCCTTCTCCCCTACAGTACACCAGCGACACCAGGATGAGCATCATTATAAGGCCGCCCAGAGAGCCGCGGAAAGCACAGGTCTGTGTCAGGACCTGAGTTGCTGCTGGCATGGAGGAAAGCTGGAAAACAGAGCTGCGGACCTGATTTCAGAGAAAGGAGTTGCACAGCAGAGAACAGGTGTGGCGGGGAGGAGAGAAAGAGACCAAATAAAGGAGAATAGATAACCTGGACTACAGAGAGGGATTGTCGGGGAAGAGAGTTTACCGGGAGCAGAGACATCGGGAACCTGTCAAATGGCGGAGAATCAACATGTCAGGAAGTGGAGGCTGCAATGGCGCCCCTCTCAGTGTGGCACCCGGGGCACACGCCCCCTGCCCCCTAGTTTCGGCCCTGGGTAGCCTCGCCCCCTACAGAGGAGGCTATGAAGCAATCGGGCTGTTATATGCAAAGTGTTCCGGCCTAGCTAAGAACGTTCGGCCCTGGATTACTTGCAGGCACTGCGGAGAAGCACTACTAGAGGTAGTTTCAACAGCCCTAACGGCACAAGTACTACAGGTAAATTGGGACAAGTGTGTCACCATTCCAGCTCAGGAAGCTACTGAGAACCCTGCTGCTGTCGCTCGGCTTACTGAAGTGGCTGCTCCTTCAACTATTGTAGCTGCTCCAAAGTCAGGTACTCCAGTTATCTCCCAGGGCTGCAGTCGGGCCCACCTACATTCCCTGATGATGGAACCTTCTGGGGAGAAGACAACCAAACCTGGTAAGCCTGATATGAGTGAAGGCAGTGTGCCTCTGGGTACTATGCAACCTGTGGCCATTAAGGGAGGAGAGTGCGGAACGGCTGCTACTACCAGTTTAAAACATAATCTGCTCCCGGCCGAAGAGTGTTCTACTGAATCCAATTCTGATGTCCTGTACGATCGGGTAGCTGAACTCTTTTCTGATCCTGTATATCCTAACTACCACATAGACAGTTTGCATTACTATATATTCAAAATTTCTTTACACAGTGCAGTACATGGTTTTCTCCCACTCATTGCCCTCACATGGGGCAGTACCCTTCTCTTCCCCCCTTCGTTTCCCCTCACCGGGGTGTGGGCGGGTCCGGGAGGGTCCTCCCTGGCATCGGCATCATGTGCACACGCCCATACTGCGATTTAACTCTGAGGTCGCAGGGTTTGGAGTACTCATGGTTTTCCATCCCACGCCCAGGGTTTGGTGGGCGTGGGCCCGTCTCCAATGTCAGCGCTGGAGTGGAGCTCAGCCTCCCCTGCACAGCCCACAGGCTGTCGAGCTTGACACTGACGGGAACACGCCCATCCACATGGACACATGGACACAAGAGCCATGACCGGCCAGCCTTTAATTCACTTCCTTGTCTGTTTACCATGCAGAACGTCTCTATCCTCATTTCCAGATACCACCATGTAAGTCCTACTATGGAACAGCCCATTCACTAATTATGCTTTTTCTTCACCCTTTCCACTCGGTTTGCATTGGGCTCAGGTACTTGCTAAATCACTTTCTTTCTCCAACCCACCTTGCCCCTGGTTGGGGTACCAGTTGGGACACTCTCCCCTTCCTCATATCCACCCTTTGGTCGTTTTTCCATTCTACCCTTTGGTTATGTTGACAGGCCACCCCTTAGAGGTTCCCACACATTTACTACTCCATTTTATGTACCTGATCCACTATATGATGTATTATTACTTATTGAGATATGCATTACTCCTTTTCAGTATGGTGTGGACTAGAGGTGCCCTCTACCTAACTTTTCACAGTCCCTGGCTGACCGCTCTACGGTTGTCCCTGTCTAGGCCCGTTATGTTCTCATCTCAGCCCCGGGCTAGATGCTGTACTGGGCCACCTATACCATGCATACATGTTTGGGCCATTTCTTAAACTGACACGTAAGATTAAAATCTATTCATATTTTTTACCTTAGATCTTTTCCCCTTGGTTTTAAACAAGGACGCTTCTAATATACTTTTTGTACTATTTATACTTATAGACTATTGTGTTATGATACTCCTGAGGAGAGGACGGATCCTCGAAACACGTAGAGTATTGAGTATGTTTGAACATCCTGAGTGACATAGCTTGCAGTTGCTGTGCACCTGTTTTTTACATATGTTGTCATTGTACCTTTACAACTAGAGTTGAGCGGACACCTGGATGTTCGGGTTCGTCTGAACTTTGCGGAAAAGTTCGGGTTCGGTACCGAACTTGACCCCGGACCCCGAACCCCATCGAAGTCAATGGTGACCCAAACTTTTGGACACAAAAATGTCTGTAAAAAAGTCCTGGAAAGGGCTAGAGGGCTGCAAAAGGAAGCACAATGGGGGTAAGAGCAGGACAAGTGCCCTGCAAACAAATGTGGATAGGGAAATAACTTAAAATCACATAAAAAAATAAAAATTGGAGGAGGAGGTGGATGTGGAGTAGGAGCCTAGCGGTTGACTAGGCCGTGACCGTGGCAGTGTATGTGGAAGTGGCAGTGGAGGAGGAGGAGGAGGAGGAGGTAGCTGTGTGAGGCCGGTCTAAATGTCTATTCTGCACAAGGTACAGACAAATCTTGTGGGATCCATGCTTGGTTCATTTTAATAAACGTTAGCTTATGTAGTTGGCTGTGCACAGGCGGCTGCGCTAATCTGTGATAATGCCCCCTGCTGTGCTAAACACACGTTCAGGCAATACGCTGGCTGCAGGGCAGGCCTGCACCTCCAAGGCATAAAGGGCATGCTCAGGCCATGTGCCCAATTTGGAGACCCAGAAGTTGAATGGGGCAGACCCATCAGTCAATACGTGTAGGCGTATGCACACATACTGTTCCACTATGTTGCTGAAATGCTGCCTCCTGCTAAGATGTTGCCTATCAGCTGGTGGTGCTGTTTGTTGTGGCCTGCTGCTGACAAAGTTTTTCCATATTTCGGCCATGCTAACCCTGCCTTCTGAGATGCTGGCGGTGCTACAGCTGCGCTGGTGACCTCTTCCTCCTCCTCCTCCTTCGCCTTGTGCTTCCACTGAGCCCCATGTGTCATTTGGGAATGCCCTCAGCAGTGCGTCTACCAGCACGCGCTTGTAGTCGCGCATCTTCCGATCATGCCATGTTGGTGGAGTACTCGAAACAACGCAATATGGTACACAGGTCTCGCATGGAGGCTCACTCGTTGGTGGTGAAGTGGTGCTGTTCCGCAGAGTGACTGACCCGTGCGTGCTGCAGCTGAAACTCCATTATTGCCTGCTGCTGCTCACACAGTCTCTCCAGCATGTGCAAGGTGGAGTTCCACTTTGTGCTTTGTGGGCACATCGCATAGGAGGCAGTGAGCGGGAAGGCCGAAGTTTCGCTGCAGCGCAGACAGACGAGCAGCAGCAGGGTGAGAATGCTGAAAACGCGCACAGACAGCCCGCACTTTCTGCAGCAGCTCTGACATATCCGGGTAGTTTTTTTAGAAATTTCTGCACCACCAAATTCAGCACATGCGCCAGGCCCAGACCTGCTACAAGATTTCGTCCATTATCGCACACCACTCATCAGTCTGTTGTTCAATGCCTGTCCACAGCTGCTGCGCAGTGTGGGCTTTATCCCCCAAACATATCAGTTTTAAAACAGCTTGCTGTCGTTTCCCCCTGGATGTGCTGAAGTTAGTGGTGAAGGTGTTACACTGAGCGGATGAGGAGGTGGTAGAGGAGGAGGAGGAAGCGCAGTAGGAAGAGGAGGCAACAGGAGGCAAAGAGAAATGCCCTGCAATCCTGGGTGGCGGAAGGACATGCGCCAAATGGCTAGCCGCCTCAGGCCCACCCGCCACTACATTTGCCCAGTGTGCAGTTAGCGAGATATAGCGTCCCTGCCCGTGCTTACTGGTCCACATATCAGTGGTTATGTGGACCTTGCCACAGATGGCGTTGCGCAGTGCACACTTGATCTCGTCCCCGACTTGTTTGTGCAGGGAAGGGATGGCTTGCCTGGAAAAGTAGTGGCTGCTGGGAACCACGTACTGTGGGACAGCCACCGCCATCAGGTTTTTAAAACTGTCCGTGTCCACCAGATGGAATGACAGCATTTCAAAGGCCAGGAATTTTGAAATGCTGACATTCAGGACCAGGGATCGCGGGTGGGTAGGGGGGTACTTCCTCTTTCTCTCCAGTGTTTGGGAGATGGAGAGTCACATGCTCTGTTTGCTGGGTGGCAGATGATACTGTTACTGTAGAGGTGGAGGAAGAGGCCGAGGCAGCAGCAGAAGAGGAAGCAGGAGGAGGCCGAGACCTTTCTTGGATTTTGAGATTCTTATTCCACTGCAGTAAGTGCTTTGAATTTAGATGCCTGGTCATGCAGGTTGTGCTCAGGTTTAGAACATTTATGCCTCGCTTCAGGCTCTCATTGCACAGCGTGCAAACCACTCGTGTCTTGTAGTCAGCACATTGTCTGAAGAACTGCCACACCGGGGAACACCTTTGAGCTGCCATTGGTGTGCTAGGTCCCTGGGTGCCATGGGCGTCCGCAGAACTTTTTCCGGGGGGGGGGCATAATTTCAAGGTCATCCATGCTTTGCCCCTTTTTGACAATGTCATAATTACGTTATCACGGTCAGAGACTGCAGGCGTAGTACAGGAGATGGTCAGAGACTGCAGACATGATCCAGGAGATGGTCAGAGACTGGGGACATGGTACAGGAGACAGTCAGAGACTGCAGACATGGTACAGAAGACGGTCAGAGACTGCAGACATAGTACAGGATACGGTCAGAGACTCCAGACGTAGTACAGGAGATGGTCAGAGACTGCAGACATGATCCAGGAGATGGTCAGAGACTGCGGACATGATACAGGAGACGGTCAGAGACTGTGGACATGATACAGGAGACAGTCAGAGACTGCAGACATGGTACAGGAGACGGTCAGAGACTGCGGACATAGTAGAGGATATGGTCAGAGACTGCGGACATGGAACAGGAGACAGTCAGAGACTGCATACACAGCACAGGAGACTGTCAGAAACTGCATACATGGCTCAAGAGGATAAGGACCTAGTGGGAAACCCCTATTCTGATCCCTGATTCCAGGGGGGGGCAATTGCCCCCCCTTGCCCCTACCTGCGGACGCCCATGCTGGGTGCGGTGGGTAATAGCAGGTGTACTGTCTAGGAGATGCTCGCTCCACTTTTGCAACCTGCTTCCTCTTTTGCTGTGCTGGTGCCTCTGTGCGACCACCATCTCTTCCTCCAAACTGCACACGTCACTCACATGACCCTCATTCCATGTGGGGTCTAGGACCTCATCATCTTCCTCCACGTCATCTTCCACCCACCCTTCACCCCTGCCCTCCTTGTCAGTCTGCACACTGTGGAAAGCTGTAGCAGTTGGCACCTGTGTTTCGTCATCATCAGAGATGTGCTGCGCTGGTGTTTCCATGTCCTCATCCTGCAACTGAAGTGGTTGGGCATCGCTGCACTCAATGTCTTCCACTTCTGGGGCAGGGCTATGTGGATGGCCCATGGAAAGCACACCAGGAGAGTCATCAAAAAGCATAAGAGACTGTTGCATGACTTGGGGCTCAGACTGCTTGGCTGATTTACAAGGGGCTGAGGTGAAAGACAGATGGCCATGGGGTTCAGGTGCCAACTCTGAGCTTTCATCAAGGGACCGGGTGGGAGGCAATGTGAAGGAACTGTAGGCATTGTCAGACACCCAATCTACTATCGCGTGTACTTGTTCTGACCTCACCATTCGTTGAGCGACATTGGGGCCTACCATATAACGTTGAAGGTTCTGTCGGCTACTCGCACCTGAAGAAGGTATTTCACTTGTGCTTGTAGCTGGCACAAATCGACCACGTCCTCTCCTTGCAACAGGAATTTCACCAACACCAGCAGCACCACAACCACCTCCCTTATTTGACGCTCTCCTCATTCTGGCCACAAATGTACTATGTAGCACTATTTATTAATACAAAAAAAAAAGAATAATAAATTCTTTTTTTTTTTTTTGGAAAACAGCAATGTAGACGCATTTTTTATTTTTGTGCAAGAAATGCACCACTCACACCAACAGCAGGAACCTCTCCCTACACCAGTATGATATGATTTTAGAACAATAATCTGTCCCTCGCAGCAGCAGGAACCTCTCCCTATAGTAGTATGTGATGATTTTAGAACAATAAACTGTCCCTCACAGCACCAGCAGGAACCTCTCCCTCTAGCAGTATGGGATGATTTTAGAACAATAATCTGTCCCTCACAGCACCAGCAGGAACCTCTCCTTCTAGCAGTAGGAGATGATTTTAGAACAATAATCTGTCCCTCATAGCACCAGCAGTAACCTCTCCCTCTAGCAGCATGTGATGATTTTAGAACAATAATCTGTCCCTCACAGCACCAGCAGGAACCTCTTCCTCTAGTAGTATGATATGATTTTAGAACAATAATCTGTCCCTCACAGCACCAGCAGGAACCTCTCCCTATAGCACTAGGAGATGATTTTAGAACAATAATCTGTCCCTCACAGCACCAGCAGGAACCTCTCCCTATAGCACTAGGAGATGATTTTAGAACAATAATCTGTCCTTCACAGCACCAGCAGGAATTTCTCCTTATAGCAGTATGTGTTGACTTTAGAACAATAATCTGTCCCTCACAGCACCAGCAGGAATTTCTCCCTATAGCACTAGGAGATGATTTTAGAACAATAATCTGTCCCTCACAGCACTAGTAAACTGTACCTAGTCCAGTATCAGATGGTTTTAGAACGCTAAGCTTTCCCCTCACAGCACTGCCAGGAACCTGTCTGTAATGGAGGATGAGATGATATTAGATCGGTAATCTATCCCTCACAGCACTAGTAAACTCTACCTAGTCCAGTATCAGATCGTTTTAGAATGCTAAGCTTTCCCCTCACAGCACCGCCAGGAATCTGTCTGTAATGCAGGATGAGATCATATTAGATCGGTAATCTGCCCCTCACAGCGCCGGCAGCATGCTTTCCCTACACTAGCCTGAGACGATGTGACACGCGGCATACGTGACTCCAGCTTATATAGAGGCTGGGTCACATGATGCACTAGCCTATCACAGCCATGCCATTAGTAGGCATGGCTGTGATGGCTTCTAAGGGCAAACGAGTGAAAACGCTTGTTGATTGGCTGCCCTGCAGCTATTCAACAGGCGCCAAAAATAGTCTGGGTTACATGATGCACTGGCCAATCACAGCCATGCCATTAGTAGGCATGGCTGTGATGGCTTCTAAGGGAAAACGAGTAAAATGAGTGAACCCAGAATGTCAGGAGTGATGGAGGACTTTAGAAACGAGAAGGACCAAGGGGGAATTGATTTTTCGTGCGATCTTCAAGAGGGCAGCGCTACATAACCAATGCAAATTGCCCACAAGTACAGCAATATGACCCTTCACATTCACTTTGCTATCTAACAGTACCTTTTGTTGCAACCTCTCTCACGCCACAATTCTCTAGTGTAGCGGATGCCCCACTATTTCTGCAGCTTTTGCTAAGTGGCCACTGCAAATACACAGGCTCTCCTAGCGGGGAGAATGCACTTGTCAGCCCTGCAGGTGAATTTCTCCCCCTCCTTCTTGTTTCATTGACTGAACTTAAAGCGAAGTTCCACCCAAAAGTGGAACTTCCACTTTAAGGGAAGGTGACCACCCGACATGCCACAATTGGCATGTCATTTTTTTGGGGGGGCAGCAAGGACCCTGTTTTGACAGGGTCCCAACTGCACTTCCTGTCCTGGCACCGTGGAGCCGGTAGGAAGTTCATCTTCCCGCCCACCCACCTGGCGATCTTCTGGGACACGTCACAGATCCCAGAATATACACCGTCCATTCACAAAGTGCACAGTGACTCGCACATGCGCAGTGCGTGCCAGGCTTTGAAGCCAAAGCTGGGCGCCTGCACTTGTGATGCTGGCACCGAATGGAGGAGGGGGAGAAGAGCGATGCTGCGGGCGGCCGCATCGCTGGAGCCTGTGACAGGTGAGTGTCTGATTAGTAAAAGTCGGCAGCTACACTTTTTGTAGCTGCTGACTTTTAATAGGGTGGAACTCCGCTGTAACCTCTTCCCGTCCGCACCATAGCCGAATGACGGCTACAGCGCAGCTCTAAAATGCCAGGAGGCCATCAATAGACGTCCTTCCCTTTGGCTCGTGCTGGGCGCGCTCCCGCCGGGTGCGTGCCGCCGCATGCCTTGTGAGCGTGCCCGCGGGTCGAGCATTCCCGCGCGTCGAGCGGACCCGATGTCCGCCAGAGACCCGCGATCTCCTCACAGAGAGCAGGAATGGGGAACTGCCGTTGTAAAAACTGTGGTTCCCCGTTCAGTGAGGGGGGGCATGCCAGATCTACTCATCCCCATCACTGGGATCAGTTAGATCTGTCATGCCCCTGCAAACCCCGCCCCCCCCACAGTTAGAACACACCCAGGGAACACTTTTAACCCCTTCACTGCCCCCTTAGTGTTAACCCCTTAGTTGCCAATGACATTTATACAGTAATCAGTGTCTATTTTTAGATCTGATCGCTGTATAAATGTCATTGGTCCCAAAAAAGTGTAAAAAATGTCCGACGTGTCCGCTGCAATATCGCAGTCCTGCTAAAAATCGCAGGTCACCGCCATTACCAGTAAAAAAAATAATAATAAATAAGAACGCCATAAACCAATGTCCATAGTTTGTAGTCGCTATAACTTTTGCGCAACCCAATCAATATACGCCGATTGCGATTTTTTTACCAAAAATATGTAGAAGGATATATATCAGCCTAAACTGATGAATAAATTAGATTTTTTATTTTTGGACATTTATTATAGCAAAAAGTAAAAAATATTGTTCTTTTTTCAAAATCGTCGCTCTTTATTCGTTTATAGCGGAAAAAATAAAAACCATAGAGGTGATCAAATACCACCAAAAGAAAGCTCTATTTGTGGGGAAAAAAGGACGCCAATTTTGTTTGGGTACAACGTCGCACGACCGCGCAATTATTCAATAAGCAACAGCGCTCAAAGCAGAAAATTGGTCCGGGCAGGAGGGGGGTTTAAGTGCCCAGTAAGGAAGTGGTTAATGTAATCTGTGTAGAGCTACACGGACACACAGAAGGATCAAGTTACACTGCTTTTCTGGTGTGCGTCTATGTGCATATGAAGAAACAGCCAATGGAAGGAAAAGTTACAGCAGCCAAGGAAGGAGGCTTTTACAAGCAGCAGGATCAGAAGGATTGCTGGGAGCAAGGTGCCTCATGGGAGAAGCTATTTAAGTAGAGGCTGAGACCTGACACAGTGGTGATCGATCAGGCAGGACCCTGTGTGGTGGAGGGGCCTGGATTGCGGCCTACTCCCACAGACTGAGGGGTTAAGTGGCCTTGTAGTGCTCCAGTGAGTAGCCTGGGGAGTCTGCTCTGCACCAAGTGGAGCCTGTTCCTGTTTCCTTCACTGGGACAATCAATCTGGGAGAACCATGGAGAGAGACGGGGGAAGTTGATCCAAGGTGCCAGAGAGCTGGGGCGTTGTCCTCATCAACTCCATCCTCATTGTTACCGTCATCCAAGCAGCGGATCCATCCCTCACAGCCACTGTTCCGGTTGGGTGAGCGGGCTAGGCCCATCAATATAGTACTGTGCACATAAAGACCGATTTCTCATACTTGTTGTTAGCCAAGGCCTAGACATTAACAGAGAAGAAACAGTTGGAATACAATCATTTGAACTCTTTTACTGGATTGCTGTCCGCTGTAGTTTTCATGCAGTCAGTGGCCACTGTGAAGTTCTTTCTTTCATTGCAGTGAGAGTGTCTTACATCATTATAGTGCACTACTTGGAAAAGTCTGTTTGCAGTCACTTGCTGAGTGCCTATCATCTCAAATAAAGGGCCGGCTGAAGATTTGCTGAACTCTGATCCAGGAACACTGATTCACTACAGTTGCATCTGCTTTCTTCCTAGTTAGTAGGTTTCAATACTTGCCCAGTTTTGAGCATACGGAATTCAACTAGGAACCCTCCATTATAGAGCAGGCTGAATGTCTGTGTATCTGTAAAATATATCTAAGTTGTACTAGTTTACTTACAATCAATTGAGTTGTACCTGTTTAGCATAACAATTATATTGGTTGATCTCCAGATTTGGTCTGTATCTGAGTGTGTATGCTCACGCGTTATTTATTCTGTGGCTGTCAGGGGAGTGAATAGTAGAGAGTGGTTTGACGTACAGACTCTCCTGTACCCACTCTCGTGCACAGAATCTTTAGACTACAGCTCAGATAGTGTATGATACATTGGTATTGTGTTGGAATTTATTTACAAGTGATTGCTATAACTTATCAATCTAGAGTTCCTCTTTATACAAAAAATATTTTGAGTAAATACCATTGATTTCTCAACACTGTGTGCTTCTCTTTACTGTGTCTTATTTAAAGGGGAATTAACACACTAATACTTGAACCTCGTATTGCCAGGTGTGCCAGAGGGGACTGAGACTGTTATTGGGGTTGAGAGGCAGAGTAACGGACTGGACATACTTAAGCGGCTCCTACGGTGGTAACACTACACTAGCAATCCCCTTATAGCAGCTGAGAAACTCTGTGTAAAAAAAACACCTTCCCTACAACAGTCTGATATGCAGAAGTGGAGAGTGTAGTTTGTAGTAAATCTTCCTGGCTACAATGACATTGTTTTTTCTTTTCTAATTGACTGTCATGCATTCTTTTGTATTGGTTGTCAGCTTACTATGGCAGTAGAAACAAACTGCAATAAAGAGTTTACAACAATACTGCCAGGCAGCAAAGAATACAAAATTGCTAGGAGTCACTTTAATTGTTGGTGGCCTATTACTCTTTTTCCATCTATACTTCCTGTGACTCCCTTCCCTTTCTATTCTTAAACCTTCACAACACAACTTCAAAAAAATTATTATAGCAAAATTCTCAATTTATTCTGGAATTATTTGTCACAAAATAGAGTGAGACTCCGCTATGTGGGAATTCTAATTGAAGCAGATTTTACTTGTCTAAATTGTAAATTAATAAAATACATGGGATAAAAAATTATACATTATGAGTTGAGTATACATTTAATAAAATGGTTTTATTGAAGTGGTGCTTGCTTCATTACTGAAGGACATTTTTTTTTCCTAACCGATAACCTGCTTTTTCCTCAGCTCGTTTATTTTCCATTCCACTTTCTACATTCGGCTTTTTAATAGAACATTTTTGTGCCCACAACAACTAACTAAGGGACAAATTGTGTGCACAGCACATTTGGGACAATCCCGTTAAACTCAGATGTCTTGGCAACCCCATAATGTTCCCCTCACAGATTCCAACAGTTTCTAGTTGAATGTAGAAGGCACAGTTCTCCCTACCAAGACCTATTTTAAAAGTCAGACCTTATTATTCCACTTAAAAGAATGCTGATCATTAGTCCTGCTGAGCTTTGCTAATTCCCGTGGAATTACAGCCATTTAGACTGAATTGCAACCATGCATTGGGCTCATCTAAAAGGCACAATACATAAAATGCTACTCTTAGTTTACGAACTAAACTATTAAGGGATTTTTCAACTGAATCAAAATTACACTTGCTTCTAGATATTTTTCTTAAACATATGCAAGTTATCTCTTGACAAACATTTCCACAATAAGGTCAGTTCACCAAAGAATAATGCATAAAGTATTCTCATTGATGTGCACAGTTTGTCAGTTTTCATATTAAAAATGTTATATTCTGTCCTCTAAAGGATTTATTACATCGGTCAGCTGTATTTACTGGATGTTACAATATATTTAGAGTTGAGCGGACACCTGGATGGTTGAGTTTGTCGGGTTCGGCTGAACCTCGTAAAACCATTCGGGTTCGGTACCGAACTCGATCCGAACTTGACCCCGGACGCCGAACCCCATTGAAGTCAATGGTGACCCGAACTTTTGAGCACAAAAATGGCTGTAAAAAAGTCATGGAAAGGGCTAGAAGGCTACAATAGGAAGCAAAATGGGGGTAAGAGTAGGATAAGTGCACTGCAAACAAATGTGGATAGGGAAATAACTTAAGATCAACTAAAAAAAATAAAAATGGGAGGAGGAGGTGGATGTGGAGTAGGAGCCTAGAGGTTGACTAGACCGTGACCGTGGCAATGTTTTCTCGGAAGTGGCGGTGGTGGAGGAGGAGGAGGAGGAAGAGGAGGAGGAGGTAGCCAACACTGTTTTTTGTTTGTTTGGTATTTTTTTAGAATTGGGGTAGCCCCCAAAATATTGAGACATATTCAAATAAAAAAAAGGATACCAATGGCTGTGTGAGGCCGGTCTAAATGTCTATTCTGCACAAGGTACAGATAAGTCTTGTGGGATCCATGCCTGGTTCATTTTAATAAAGGTTAGCTTGTCCATGTTGGCTGTGGACAGGTGGCTGCGCTTGCTGTGATAACGCCCCCTGCCGTACTAAACACACGTTCAGAAAATACACTGGCTGCAGGGCAGGCCAGCACCTCCAAGGCATAAAGGGCATGCTCAGGCCATGTGGCCAATTTGGAGACCCAGAAGTTGAATGGGGCAGACCCATCAGTCAGTATGTGTAGGCGTGTGCACACATACTGTTCCACCATGTTGCTGAAATGCTGCCTCCTGCTAAGATGTTGCCTATCAGCTGGTGGTGCTGTTTGTGGTGGCGTGCTGCTGCTGACAAAGCTTTTCCACATTTCGGCCATGCTAACCCTGCCTTCTGAGGTGCTGGCGGTGCCACAGCTGCGTTGGTGACCTCTTCCTCCTCTACCTTCGCCTTGTGCTTTCACTGAGCCCCTGGTGTCATTTGGGAATGTCCTCAGCAGCGCGTCTACCAGAGTGCGCTTGTAGTCGCGCATTTTCCGATCATGCTCCAGTGAGGGAATTAAGGACGGCATGTTGTCCTTGTACTGGGGATCCAGCAGGGTGGCCACCCAGTAATCAGCACAAGTTAAAATGTGGGCTGTAGTTGAGCAGGCACTGCAGCATGTAGTCACTCATGTGTGCCAGGCTGCCCAGAGGCAAAGACAAGCTGTCCTCTGTGGGAGGTGTATCATCGGCCCGTACAGACGGCCCGCACTTTCTGCAGCAGCTCTTACATATACGGGTAGTTTTTTAGAAATTTCTGCACCACCAAATTCAGCACATGCGCCAGGCAAGAGATGTGCGTCAAACCGGCTAGGCCCAGAGCTGCAACGACATTTCGCCCATTATCGCACACCACCTGGCCGGGCTTGAGGCTCAGTGGCAACAACCACTCATCAGTCTGTTGTTCAATGCCTGTCCACAGCTCCTGCGCAGTGTGGGGTTTATACCGCAAACATATCAGTTTTAAAACAGCCTGCTGTCGTTTAACCGTGGATGTGCTGAAGTTGGTGGTGAAGGTGTTACGCTGAGCGGATGAGGAGGTGGTAGAGGAGGAGGAGGAGGAAGCACAGTAGGAGGAGGAGGCAACAAGAGGCAAAGAGAAATGCCCTGCAATCCTGGGTGGCAGAAGGACATGCGCCAAACGGCTAGCCGCCTCAGGCCCACCCGCCACTTCATTTGCCCAGTGTGCAGTTAGCGAGATATAGCGTCCCTGCCCGTGCTTACTGGTCCACGTATCAGTGGTTATGTGGACCTTGCCACAGATGGCGTTGCTCAGTGCACACTTGATCTCGTCCCCAACCTGTTTGTGCAGGGAAGGGATGGCTCGTCTGGAACCATGTACTGTGGGACAGCCACCACCATCAGATTTTTAAAACTGTCCGTGTCCACCAGACAGAATGACAGCATTTCAAAGGCCAGGAATTTTGAAATGCTGGCATTCAGGGCCAGGGATCGCGGGTGGGTAGGGGGGTACTTCCTCTTTCTCTCCAGTGTTTGGGAGATGGAGAGCTGTAAGCTTCCATGGGACCGTGTGGAAATGCTTGGGGATGGTGGCGGACATGGTGGCATTGCTGTCACATCGTCTGTTTGCTGGGTGGCAGGTGACACTGGCACTGTAGAGATGGAGGAAGAGGTCGAGGCAGCAGCAGAAGAGGAAACATGAGGAGGACGAGACCTTTCTTGGATTTTGAGGTACTTATTCCACTGCAGCAAGTGCTTTGAATTTAGATGCCTGATCATGCAGGTTGCGCTCAGGTTTAGAACATTTATGCCTCACTTCAGGGTCTCATTGCACAGTGTGCAAGCCACTTATGTCTTGTCGTCAGCACATTGTCTGAAGAACTGCCATGCCGGGGAACGCCTTTGAGCTGCCTTTGGTGTGCTAGGTCCCTGGGTGCGGTGGGTAGTAGCAGGCCTACTGTCTAGGGGACGCTCGCTCCCCTTTGCAACCTGCTTCCTCTTTTGCTGTGCTGGTGCCTCTGTGCGACCACCACCCATTCCTCCAAACTGCACATGTCACTCGCATGACCTTCATTGCATGTGGGGTCTAGGACCTCATCATCCTCCACATCATCTTCCACCCACACTTCACCACTGCCCTCCTTGTCAGTCTGCACACTGAGGAAAGCCACAGCAGTTGGCACCTGTGTTTCGTCATCATCATTACAGACGTGCTGCCGTGGTGTTTCCATGTCCTCATCCTTAACCAGAAGTGGTTGGGCATTAGTGCACTCAATGTCTTCCACTTCTGGGCCAGGGCTATGTGGATGGCCCACGGAAAGCACAGCAGCAGAGTCATCAAAAAGCATAAGAGACTGCTGCAGGACTTGGGGCTCAGACTGCTTGGCTGATTTACAAGGGGCTGAGGTGAAAGACAGATGGCCATGGGGTTCAGGTGCCAACTCTGAGCTTTCATCAAGGGACCGGGTGGGAGACAATGTGAAGGAACTGTAGGCATTGTCAGCCACCCAATCTACTATTGCCTGTACTTGTTCTGGCCTCACCATTTGTTGAGCGCCATTTGGGCCTACCACATAATGTTGAAGGTTCTGTCAGCTACCTGAGGAAGGTGTTTCACTTGTGCGTGTAGCTGGCACAGATCGACCACGTCCTCTCCTTGCAACAGGAGCTTCAGCAACACTACCAACACCCGCAGCACCACGACCACCACCACGTCCCTTATTTGACCCTCTCCACATTCTGGACACAAATGTACTATGTAGCACTATTTATTAATACAAAAAAAAATAATAATAAATTATTATTATTTTTTTTTAAAAAAAAGAAAATTGTAGATGCACTTTTTATTTTTGTGCAAAAAATGAACTGCTCACACCAGCAGCAGGAACCTCTCCCTACACCAGTATGAGGTGATTTTAGAACGATAATCTCTTTCACAGCACCGACAGGAACCTGTCCCTACTGCAGTATGAGATGATTTTAGAACAATAATCTCCCTCTCACAGCACCAACAGGAACCTCTCCCTAATGCAGTAGGAAATGACTTTATAACGATAAACTGTCCCTCAGAGCACTAACAGGAACCGGGCCCTAATGCAGTTGTTTTTAGTACGATAAACTGTCCCTCAGAGCACCAACATGAACCTGGCCCTAATGCAGTAGTAGTTGTTTTTAGCACGATAAACTCTCCCTCAAAGCACCAACAGGAACCTGGCCCTAATGCAGTTGTAGTTGTTTTTAGAACGATAAACTGTCCCTCAGAGCACCAACAGAAACCGGGTCCTAATGCAGTTGTAGTTGTTTTTAGTACGATGAACTGTCCCTGAGAGCACCAACAGGAACCTGGCCCTAATGCAGTAGTAGTTGATTTTAAAAAGGTAAACTGTCCCTCAGAGCACCAACAGGAACCAGGCCCTGATGCAGTAGTAGTTGTTTTTAGAATGATAATCTCTCCCTCAGAGCACAAACAAGAACCTCTCACTAATGCAGTAGGAGATGGCTTTATAACAATAAACTCTCCCTCAGAGCACCAAGAGGAACCTGGCCTTATTGCAGTAGTAGTTGTTTTTAGAACGATAATCTCTCCCTCAAAGCACCAACAGGAACCTGGCCCTTATGCAGTAGTAGTTGTTTTTAGAATGATAAACTCTCCCTCAAAGCATCAACAGGAACCTGGCCCTAATGCAGTTGCAGTTGTTTTTAGAACGATAAACTGTCCCTCAGAGCACCAACAGGAACCTGGCCCTACTGCAGTAGTAGTTGTTTTTAGAATGATAAACTGTCCCTCAGAGCACCAACAGGAACCTGGCCCTACTGCAGTAGTAGTTGTTTTTAGAACGATAATCTCTCCCTCAGAGCACAAACAGGAACCTCTCCCTAATGCAGTAG
>BLSH010389137.1:7668-23465 GCA_018402905.1 Glandirana rugosa
AGGTTTGGTTTCCAGGGAACGATTCTGTCTGCAGTACTTGCCCTCTACTCCAACCCCAATGCACAAGTCTTCACCTCAGGATTACTTTCTAAACCATTCACCATTTCCAATGGAACAAGACAGGGGTGCCCCCTCTCCCCCTCCATATTCAACTTAATGATCGAACCTCTGGCTGAGGCCATAAGATCTGATCCGGGAATTACGGGCTTCCAATTCTCAGAAACACAACATGTCATAAACCTGTTTGCCGACAATGTCATCCTCTTCCTCTCCAACCCAGCAACATCCCTACCCCAAGTACACAAAATATTAACGTCCTTCAGTGACATCTCTTACTATAAAGTTAATTGCTCGAAGTCCTTGATCTTGGATCTAGGAGTTCCTCCCCGAATTCAAAAGAACCTACAACACTCTCTTCCCTTCACATGGAGTACTAGGGGAATCCCATATCTGGGAATTACCTTAACGTCTCCGTTATCCAAAATCCTACCAGTAAACTTTACTCCCCTCATTCAAAAACTACAAGCTCAAATCCAAGCATTCCCTAAAGAGAGGATAGGATGGGTGGGCAGGCTGGCAGTCTATAAGATGGTTATCCTCCCACAAATGCTAAATGTCTTTCGGGTGCTGCTCGTGCACACCCCCCCACCCATCATCAGACCCCTCACAAAAATGTTAACAAAATACATCTGGAATGATAAAAAACCGAGATGTGCTCGAATTAATCTCCTAAAGCACAAATCAGCAGGAGGTATGGGGCTTGTAGACATCTTGCATTACCATCAGGCAACTATCACCGACCAACTAAAACACTGGTTCCCCAAATTGGATAATCCCCTATGGGTTGACATTGAATGGACACTGTCCAAAACCCAAGACCTTCCAGCACTTCTCATGTTAGATCCGTGGAGAAAATGGGACACCGCCGAGATGTCTCCCCCTATGGCCGCCTCCTTGAAAGTGTGGAGGGCCCTTGGGGGGGGCATCTCGGTGGACGAACCAACTCCCCTACCAGATATACCAGTCCATCTCCTCTCAGCGTGCATTCCCTTCCTATACACCAAGCCACTAGTACAATGTGGAATCCTGAGTATTCAGCAACTCATATCTCATTCCAAACCTAAAACATGGCAACAGCTCCATGAGGAGTTCCACCTCCCAAAAGAAACCACATTTATTAGTTTGCAAATTCACCACTTCCTCACTAAAAACTCATTACCTAACCTGAAAATACCTGCAGCCATATGGAAATTCTTGACCTCCAATCTCCCCGAACGAAAAGGAATTTCACTAGTGTACAACACTATACAAAACAAAACCAGGATCCAAAAACCTCCCTCAATGCAAAAATGGGAGAGGGATCTAGGTAAAGAATTCCCTCTCAAAGTCTGGGGGGCAGCCTTCTTGGCCACCCCTAAAAATTCCAAGTGCACTTCCCACTGGGAAATGCAGTTAAAAATTATACACAGATGGCATTACACCCCATACAGACTGTCCCTAATCTCATCCTCCCACTTCCCAAATTGCTGGCGTGAATGTGGTAAGGTGGGTACACTTATACACACTCTATGGGAGTGCACCAGCCTCTCTAGTTTCTGGAGAAACACGTTTCGCCTTATCTCCTCGACAACGGGGATTATCACTCATCCAGATCCGGGATTAGCGCTTTTAAACCTAGGGATTGAATTCTTCCCATGTTCTTACAGACCTGTGGTCACTCACATTCTCCTTGCTGCCCGAAATACCATACTCAGAAAATGGCGTTCCCTGGAATCACCAAATCTTTCAGATGTTATCACACAAGTAAATACAAATTACTCATTCGAAAAGCTGTTAGCTATTAACTCTCTTACAAGAGACAAATTTGACCGAAACTGGTCCTCCTGGACCACAACCAACAAAGCTGTTGATAAGTAAATGTTATCCGGACGAGGTCCCCTCAATCACATTCATACTCTTCGCTACTCTAGACTGCAATATCCCCCCCTTCTTGTGGTCCTTCACTTTTGTGGTGCCCTCCGCCCGGCACGGCACTCCGTCCCGGGCGGAGGACACCAATCTACTCCTCTCCCTTCCCCCTCCCCCCCCCTACTCTATGGTTTATGGTATAATGTTTCAATCGTCCTAACGGTTCTATGCATACAGTGATTAGCCTACAAAGTCTGCATAGTTTCGCATAGTATATGCGGGTGGGGCTCCGCCCCCTCTCCCAGACACAGTTTGATCCCATATGGGGTGCTGGGAAAGGGGAGGGAGGTCTCCTCTCCCCCATGGCTTTCACAATATTATGGCATACGGCAGAATTACAATGTAATGTTATACCTCATTGACAACACGCACTAGAATATGCCAGACTTGTATGGCGATTGTATCTCAACAATGAATGTCTATTGTTACGTAACCGATTCTCCCTTCCCTTCATTGTCATTTCCAATACTCAATAAAAATCATTGTTCAAAAAAAAATAAATAAATTGTATTTCGTTTTATTTTTATGTTTGACGTTTATCTGTGCCCTAAAAGTCCCAATAATACACAAAGGGGGAATCCTTGATCTTACGTTTATTCCATGGGATGTTGGCACATGGGCTATATATATACCCAGGTGATCCTATATCTATAAGATCAAGGGAAATTTGTACTCCCTGGTCTCCTATTACGCCCCGAACAAAGGCCAAGTCACCTTTTTCAAATCCCTACTGCATGTCATCCAACCTCATTTAGAAGGCAGAATCATATTAGGAGGGGATTCCAACACTGCATTTGACCAAGGACTTGACAAATCTAGACCCCCAGGCAACCAATTAATGCACCCTTCCAAGGCGAGCCTCAAAATAGCTAAACTGTTACACACATTTAACTTGACGGACACTTGGAGGGAACTTAACCCTGTCAAGAGAGACGTCACACACTTCTCGCCACCTCATAACTGCTATGCAAGAATTGACCATCTGTTAGTGCGAACCAACACAATACCCCTAGTCAAGCTCTCCTGAATAATTGACACGGCCATCTCTGACCACTCTATAGTTCTTTTACAAATTCGATCCGACCCACATTATGCGAGACAAGCCCAGTGGAGACTGAATGAATCACTGCTCTCTGATCCAGTCAAAGTTACTGAGCTCAATAGTTCCCTCAAAGAATACTTCTCTCTTAATAACACAGAGGGAATCTCCGCAGATACTCTTTGGGCAGCCCATAAAGCATTTATCAGGGGCAAACTTATCCAGATCTCATCCCAACTAAAAAAAGAAATGATGGAGGATATAATCAGACTCGAGAAGTCTTACCAGATCCTTCAGGCGCTCCACAAGACCAATCCTTCCAAGCTCCTCACCTCCCAGCTAGACAAAGCTAGACTAGAGCATAACCTGGCCCTAACGGCCAAAACAGAAAAAAACATTTGTTGGAGCAGCCTAAAATTCTATACGCAGAATGACAAATCAGTCCCCATGCTGGCTTCAAGACTTTCCCCATGACCTCGCTATTCCACACTTCTCAAAATCAGAATCCCGGGTCACGGCCTCTCTTCTAACCCGACGACTATCCTTGAAGCGTTCCATAAATACTACTCTGAACTTTATAGCTCTCCATTACAGACCCCTAGGGAACGTATCCTCCTACCTTCCCTGACGACTGAACATAAATTCATTTTAGAGGCTGACATTACAGAAGGGGAGATCTTGGGAGTCATCCGGGACCTGAAGAAAGGGTCTGCTCCAGGCCCTGATGGCCTTTCTGTCCCTTATTACAAGAGACACTCTCTCCATTTCTGACAAAATTCTTTAATTCCATTGCACAGGGCTCTCCTCTGGACCCACAGCTTAACTCAGCTTACCTCACAGTTATACCAAAACCGAATTAAAAACCCTGAGGAAGTGGGCAATTACAGAACGATTTCTCTTATCAATAATGACATTAAAATCTTGACAAAAATATTAGCCAACAGGTTAGCGTCATTCATTAATGCATCATTCATTAATGCATATATAAACAGAGATCAGGTGGGTTTCATCCCGGGCAGGCAAGGCCAGACCAAATACGCAGAGCTATCGACTTAATTTCCATTCTGCAATCTAATTGGGATGGAGGCATGGTTCTCTCTTTAGACCCGCAAAAAGCATTTGACTCGGTATCATGGGCGTATCTTTCCACACTCTTAGAAAGATGGGGCTTCGGCCAACGCTTTATGGTCACTATTAGAGCTCTCTATTCTTTCCCTACGGCCAGAATTAGGCTTCAGGGTTTTTATTCAAATCCAATAGCCATCGCTAAAGGGACCAGACAGGGATGCCCCTTATCCCCACTCATTTTTGCTATGGCTATTCAAACCTTAGCGATCGCGATCCGCCAAAACCCAGACATCAAGGAGTAAAATGCCGAGCACAGAACCACAAATGCGGTCTCTTTGCTGACGACATCCTCCTATTTATTACTTCTCCACACACCTCTCTCCCCAATGTAAGCCACACTTTAGATCTTTTTGCAGAAACCGTAGGGCTTAAAGTGAATTATTTCAAATCCCAGGCAATGAACATTTCGCTCCCACCTGAAATAGTTGCTTCCCTACAACACTCATTTCCTTTCCATTGGAGCTTGTCTTCCCTTAAATACTTAGGCATCAATCTGTCGGCTAAGATAGAAGATTTATACTCAACTACTCTCTCATTTACAGAAAGCTTGAGGATGACCTGAAATCCTGGTCTAACAGTGGTCTAACAGTGGTCTCTCTTGGTTTGGTAGAATTAACGCAGTTAATTTGCTGCGCTTTTGTATCTCTTTAGAGCGTTACTGATATCTATAAGAAAAGACCACCTCAAGAACTTCCAGAGTAAGATCCTTAGATTCGTCTGGGGAAACTCAGGTTATAAGTTCCCCCAAAACGTATTATACTGCCACAGGAAAAAGGGGGGTTTGGGACTTCCATTTCTCCTTAAATATTATCAAGCTGCCAGACTAGCACAACTCTCCCGGGTTTATTTGAGGTTTGAAAAACCAGACTGGATCCAAATTGAGAGGCTGGCAGTCCCAAAACACACAATAGACTATCTTCTTTGGACCCCATCTAAAAAAAGATCTCCAATACTATCCACCACTCTATCCCACTCTTTCACCCTCTGGGACTCCCTGCGGAACCACCCCGAGCTTCTCGCCACTACATCTCCTAGCCCACATCTTTCATAATCCAGAGTTTCCTCCGGGGATGGACATCAAAACATTTAAGTGGTGGCTGGACAAGAGGTTGTACCGAATAGGGCACTTTTTTACCCCTTTGGGGCCAATGACTCTTACTCAACGTATAAGCAAACAGGACCTTCCAGATTCGGAGAGGTTCAGATTTCAACAAAGTCATCATTTTCTGCAACTAATATGAAAAGATAAATCCCTCCCATCCAAATTCACAGTGTATGAAATCTGGTGTGGCCAGGCCATGGATCAGAGGGGGGCATCTCAGTAGCTCAGGAGTTTCAGTTTGTTTGGGACCTGGCACGGTGCCCTATCCAACTCCTTTAGAGGTATCTTGAATACCACCCTCATGGTTGCCAGTATCAAGGTTATCACCAGGTGGTACTTCGCACCGACATAGCTAGCCTCCATCTACCCCTCTGCAGACCCTAAGTGCTTTAGAGGCTGCTCCCTTTTAGGCTCAGTGTCGCACATTTGGTAGGAGTGCCCAAGGATACGCCAATTTTGGAGAAAAATCTTCAACCTCATTGATAGGTTGACCAATAACCAGGTTACATAGTTACATAGTCAGTGAGGTTGAAAAAAGACACAAGTCCATCAAGCCCAACCTATGTGTGTGTTTATATGTCAGTATTAGTATATGTCAGGTCCCCAGAGATTGCTCTACTCAATGCCAACATACCGAATTTATCTAAACCCAATAGGAAATTAGTACACTTCATACTGCTAGGAGCCAAACTGACCATAGCGAAGTGAAAAAAAAGTGCAATAGAGCCCTCAAGCGTGAAGTTAAGCCCAAGAGTCCAAAAATCCAGTGAATAAATATGTGTTCATATTGATTCGGAAAGTTCCTCTATTCAATCAGATGACGACTGTTCATATGATGCAGTAATCCAGAGGTTAGGGGTATTGACCCGGTGATAAAGGGAGGAAGGCAGGTTATCACCCACATGCAGTGTCACCACCACCAGGAGAAATACAAGGTACTCTTACCAACTATAACTGGGTAAACAGCATATACATCCACCAGGACCCATCTAGAGGGCCACCATCAGAATTCCTGGGGTAACGACTCTTCCTCCAGGGGGCACACTCAGACTGTATCTTTCACAGCACCATCCAGTATGGACAAAGACATCCACATCAAAGCCTCTTGATCATAGATTGACTTTAAAGGGTATCCCAATACCTCGTCAAAAACAAAAGGCGCTACATAGCATGATATCCTTTAAATAGTAATCACTTTATTTACAAAGTTTGCACTTACATGCTCCAGGATAAAAACGTTCACAAATGGAATTCCACAAATAAACCATGAAATGGCGCAATGGTACAAAGCAGGCTCACGTCACCCGACGCGTTTTATCTCGCAAGACTTCTACACCCACTACACCCACTCTAGGTGCACCTCTTTCCCTCCTCTCTCTCCTCTTTTCTTTATTTCCCTTTCCCCCTTTCTTTCCAGGTACTTCATCTATGTATTAAACATTCATTTGAATATAGTGCATGGGGGGTCCCCTTAGTCGGCCTGTAAAGTGACACATCTGTAGAACATGCTGCAGCAAAAATTACCTTCTTCTAAAGGAAGAAATCCCATTTAAAATTACTTTTGGTTGCAATTGCCGGGCATCTGGCTATTGAGAAAAAAAATAAAGAGAAAAGGGCGTGGGATCCCCCCCTATGTGAATGAGTATGAGGTACACAGTAGCCCTACCCATTCACCAAAAAAGTGTCAAAAAGTAACAAAAACACACACAGTTTTTCACAATTCCTTTATTAAAAATAAAAAAAAATGGTTTCCCCCTATGTAAATCCATCGTCAATCATGCCACACCTGAAAAATAAAAAAGCAAAAACACTCCTGCCTACTGCAGGCTCCGCCATTTGACAGTTCTTATATAATTAAGGGGTGCGGCCACCTGGCTACATCATGGACTGGTGCACGCTGGGTCAGAAATGTCACAAGGGGGTTCTGCCAGCAGGTGATGTAGGAAGGCGGCCCCATCCCTTACCTATATATGAGTCTGCAGTAGGCTTCCAGCCCTCATAGATGGCGGGAGCATTTTTTGTATTTTTTTTTGGGTGCAGTGTGATTGATGATGGATTTACTTTGGTGGACACCATTTTTTTATTTTTTGTTTAATAAAGAATTTGTCAAAAACTATAGGCGTGTCTTTATTAGGGATGGCCAAACTGTTCAGCCCGAGAATATGTTCGGGCCGAAAATTTGCTGTTCACCCACTCCCTGAATTTAGAACATTATGGGGTGTTTGGCGCGACTTCGGTGTCGCCGAACACCCCATAATTGCCAGCCCGTCCATGGGAGGGCTGCTGCCGTCTGCGCTGGCTTTGTTTTGATGATTTATTTATAGTGCAGGGTGGGGCCACTGGGTGACATATGAGTGACCCCGTCCCCTTCTGACTTCATGTGATGTCAGAGGGACAGGACGCTCAGTTACGTCACAAGGTGGCCCCACCCTTCACTATAAATAAAACGTCAAAGCAAAGAGAGCTCAGTCGGCGGGAGCCCTCCCATGGAGGAGGAGCTGTTCATTTTTTTGGGGTCCCTCGCTTGCCGTGATTGACGATGGATTACAACGGGGGACACTTATTTTTATTTTTTAATAAAGGACTTGCCCCTAATTGTCTCCTGTGTTTTTTTTACTTTGACACTTTTGGTGAATTAGTGGGGGTACAATATACCCGATACTAATTCACATGGGGGGGGTCGGGATCTGGGGACCCCCCTATCCTGACCGGCCAGGTTGCATACTCAGATAAGGGTCTGGTTTGGATTTTAGGGGGGGGCCCTTAAAATCCAAACCAGACCCAAAGTCTCCGGTATGGACTAGGGGGGACCTAGCGCAAATTTTTTGTGTGTTTTTTGTGTATATTGCCAGGAGCTGGCAATACATTACAGCTGCGATAATAAATGACAATTTTTCCTGTACAAATGTAATTTTGCTCTGGCTATGTTCTAAACATCACAGATGTGTGCCCTTTTACAGGCAGACTAAGGGGACCTCCCAGGCACATTTAAAGGAATATTTAATTTTTATTGTTTTACTTTAAGCATTATTAAAATCACTGCTCCTGAAAAAACGATTGATTTAAAAACTTTTATTGCATTGATGCATGTCCCCTAGGGCAGGACCTGGGTCCCCATACATTTTTTTATGGCAATAATTTGCATATAAGCTTTTAAAATGAGCACTTTTGATTTTTCACGTTCGGGTCCCATAGACTTTAATTGTGTTCGGATGTTTGCACAAATTTTTTGTCTGATCAGATGTTCTGGTGCGAGCCGAACAGGGGAGGGGGGGGTGTTCGGGCCATCCCTAGTCTTTATTACTTTTTGACACTTTTTTGGTGAATGGGTATCCCTACTATGTACCCCATACTCATTCACATGGGGGGCTGGGATCTGGGGCCCCCTTGCTAAAAGGGACTTCAAGTCTCTGATAAGCCCCCTGCCCGCAGACCCCCCACCACCACTGGCTATGGTTGTGGAGATGAGGCCCTTGTCCCCATCAACATGGGGACAAGGTGCTTTGGGGTGAAGGGGCAGAGTCCCCCTTCCCCAAAGCACCCACCCCCCCATGTTGAGGGCATGTGGCCTGGTATGGTTCAGAGGTTGAAGGAGCTCACTTATCTCCCCCTTTTCCTGACCTGCCAGGATGCATGCCCGGATAAGGGTCTGGTATGGATTTTGGGGGGGAAACACACACTGTTTTTTTTTTTTTTTATTTAATTTTGACATTTTTTTTCCTTTTTTTTTTTTTTTTTTATTCTGCTGTCGGCGGAGAAGGCCATTGACAGCTGAAGACTCATCCTGGCAAAATGCACTGTGCAGCGCTCAGTGTATTGCAGGGCGTTTGGCGGGGCAAACCGAAATTCGGGTGTTGGATGAACAGCCAATGTTTGAATGTTTGGCCCCAACTCATGCTTGGGCCGAACCGTTCGCCCAACACTAATAGAGACCATATTTTAAGAATTGATCATGTTTATCCTCTGAGATAGCTGTTAATTTTTCATTGATCACCGGGCCATTTAATCAAGTTTCGACATCTGAAAAGCTCAGTGTGGGTGATTTCCATGAATGGACTATAGTTTACTGACACTGATTATTAATCTGATCTTTTTTCCCATGCAGTATCAAATACCTTGAATTGGTTTATTCAACCACTTCATTATGGTCTTTGTGCAAGTTGGAATCTTATAACTGTATTCACCAAAGAGTAAACGCCTGGGCGTTTTAGAGCATGACCACCAAATATGTTGAATAGTCCGCTCTTGTCCGAAGTCTCAAAAGCAAGGAGTGAACTGTCAGGAACATAGAGTGCTGTGAAAAAGTATTTGCTTCCTTCCTGATCTTTTATTTATTTGCATATTTGTCACACTTAAATGATTCAGATCATCAAACAAATTTTAATATTACACAAAGATAACCAGAGTAAATACAGAATGCAGTTTTTAAGTGATGGTTTTATTTATTAACCACTTCCGGACTGCGCACTGTATTTTTACTGCTGCAATGTAGTTGTATTCCGCAAATTGCCGTAAATACGAGGCGATTCGCGGACGCGCAGCTAGGGGGCGAGGGCACGCCACCGGCGGCTTTCTCTCGTGCCTGATGCACTCTGGAGGAGTGTGTCTACGGCTCGGGTGGACCCGATGTCCGCCGGCGAGCCGGGATGACCTGCCAGAAGGAAAGATCGTGGAACCGTCGAAGTAAACACGGTGGTTCCCCGTTTTGACAGGCAGCATGTAAGAGATCTACTGATTCCAGTCACTGGGATCAGTTAGATCTCTTATGCCCCTCACAGCCCAGCCCCCTCACAGTTAGAACATGCCTAGGGAACACAGTTAACCCCTATATCACCCCCTGCAGGTTAACCCCTTCACTGCCAATGACATTTACACAGTAATCAGTGGATATTTCAATTTCTGATCACTGTATAAATGTCATTGTTCCCAAAAAAAGTGTCAAAAATGTCTGACATGTCCGCCTCAATATTAAAGTCCGGATAAAAATCACAGATCGCCGCCATTACCAGTTTAAAAAAAAAAAAGTAAAATACAAATCCAAAAAAATATAAAAAAAACAAATTTATTGATCGGTTTTGGCTGAGTTATATTCTTCCTCATATTTTTGGTAAAAAAAAAAATCGCAATCGGCATTTATTGATTGGTTTGCGCAAAAGTTGCTGCGTTTACAAACCAATCAATAAATGCTGATTGCGATTTTTTTTTTACCAAAAATATGAGGAAGAATATAAATCGGCCAAAACCGATCAATACATTTTTTTTTTATATTTTTTTTGATTTGTATTTTAGCAAAAAGTAAGAAATATTGTTTGTTTTGCAAAATTGTCGCACTTTTTTGTTTATAGCTACGATCAGAAATGACGTAGAGGTGACCAAATACCACCAAAAGAAAGTTCTATTTGTGGGAAAAAAAAGGACGCAATTTTGTTTGGATACAACGTCGCACAACTGCGCAATTGTCAGTTAAAGTGATGCAGTGACGAATTGCATAAAGTGCTCTGGTCCTAGCATTGGAAATCCTTCTGGGGGTGGTGGTTATGGGAAAAACTGCATTTTGTATTCACTTGGGTAATCTTTGTATGATATTACATTTTGTTTGATCTGAATCATTTAAGTGTGACAAATATGAAAAAAAAAAAAAATCAGGATCAAATACTTTTTCACAGCACTGTATTTGGAAAATACAGGTCAAGTACCAGCACAGTAGAAGCTTATGTAAGTTCAACAAGGCTAAAATGTTAAAAGAACTCCTGGCCATAGAAGACCAATTGTCCGTTCAAACCTCTTCTGAACTGGTTGTATCTAGTTCTTCCCAAAATATCATATTTTTAAAGTGTAAATCCACTTTTGTTGAGAAAAAAACATTCCCCTCTGGATTATCTATGTACATTGGAAGGATTATAACTAGAGTTGAGCGAACTTCTGGAAGTCCGGGTTCTGCTGGTTCGGCCGAACTTCGGGACAAAGTCCTGGTTCGGGTCCGGACAGAACCCAAACTTTGTCCCGGACCCCGAACCCCATTGAAATCAATGGGGACCCGAACTTTTAGGCACAAAAATGGCTGTAAAAAAGTCCTGGAAAGTCCTAGAGGTCTGCAAAAGGAAGGAAATGGGGGTAAGGGTGGGACAAGTGCCCTTCAAAGAAATGGGGACCCTACCGGCGATATTTCATTACTCTGTACCACCTTTGTAACCCATTATTTCTAATAAAACTCTTATTGGAAAAAAAAAAGAAATGGGGACAGAGAAATAACTAAAAGCATTTTTAAAAAAATAATTTCATAAAAAAAATCAAAAATGGAGGTGGATGTGGACCATCTTCAAACTGTGTCTGAAAAGTATTAATTAATGGTAGAAGCCATATAACTGTTCTAAAATCATCTTCAAACTGTGTCAAAAAGTATAAATAACCCGGGAGAACCCATATCACTGTTCTGCAAGCATCTGGAAACTGTGTGTAACACTTTAACTAAAACCGGGCGAACCCATATCATTGTTCTGCAAACATCTGGAAACTGTGTGTAACACTTTAACTAAAACCAGGACAATCCATATCACTGTTCTGCAAACATCTGGAAACTGTGTCTAACACTTTAACTAAAACCGGGACAAACCATAATACTGTTCTGCAAACATCTGGAAACTGCGTGTAACACTTTAACTAAAACCGGGACAATCCATATCACTGTTCTGCAAACATCTGGAAACTGTGTGTGAAACTATAGCAGAGAGAAGAACAGTGATATGGGTTCGCTCTGCTATAGTTTCACACACAGTTTCCAGATGTTTGCAGAACAGTGATATGGGTTCGCCCGGTTTTAGTTAAAATGTTACACACAGTTTCCAGATGTTTGCAGAACAGTGATATGGTTTGTCCCGGTTTTAGTTAGTGTTACACACAGTTTCCAGATGTTTGCAGAACAGTAGTATGTTTTTTCCCGGTTTTAGTTAAAGTGTTACACACAGTTTCCAGATGTTGGCAGAACAGTGATATGGATTGTCCCGGTTTTAGTTAAAGTGTTACACACAGTTTCCAGATGTTTGCAGAACAGTGATATGGGTTCGCCCGGTTTTAGTTAAAGTGTTACACACAGTTTCCAGATGTTTGCAGAATCGTAGTATGGTTTCTCCCGGTTTTAGTTAAAGTGTTACACACAGTTTCCAAATGCTTGCAGAACAGTGATATGGGTTCTCCCGGCTTATTTATACTTTTTTGAAACAGTTTGAAGATGATTTTAGAACAGTGATATGGCTTCTAACGTTAATTAATACTTTTCAGATACAGTTTGAAGATGGTCCACATCCACCTCCATTTTTGATTTTTTTTTAAATGCTTTTAGTTATTTCCCTGTCCCCATTTCTTTGTAGGGCACTTGTCCGACCCTTACCCCCATTTTCCTTCCTTTTGCAGACCTCTAGGACTTTCTTACAGCAATTTTCAGAACTTTTAGTAAAATTACCAGAACCCCGGACCCGAACCCGGACTTTTTTTGAAGTGTCCGGATTCGGGTCCGGGTCCCGGACACCCTGAAGTTCGGTACGGACCCGAACTTTACAGTCCGGGTTCGCTCAACACTAATTATAACAACCTTTGTTGCAGATTCCTACCTTTTTTGTTATTCTGGAGAAATCCCTGTTTGTTCATCTGTTTCCCTAGGCTGAGTGAGTCTAATGGGAGTGGTTTCATAATTATCAGTCAGGTGTGCAGCTGCCAAGCACTAATGAGGAAATCTGCTGGGCCTGCATCCCTTTAGACATGTTCCTATTGAAAGTATCTCACCAAAAATGGCATTTTTGTTGCAGGGGATGCCTGAAATCTGACTTGTATCTTAGGCAGACTTCTGGGAAAATTGTTGAGCCAAACACACAAGCAGGAAATTATGTTTCTGGGGAGTGGTCAGTACACATTCTGTGTACAGAACAACTCCAGGTAGCCATATTGCATGGCATTTATAGAAAATTACAGTGGCTGCAGATTGAAAAGGAAAGGTAATAACACTCAATTACAATATGACTTGTATTGCAATTGTACACACTATATTAATTTTTTTTTATTTGCTATTTCTTTTCCCCACGAAAGTGGAATAGGAGCATATGGATGCTTGTATAAGGAAGATGAGCCTAGGAGAGGAGCCATTCAACATTTACACTAAAAATCAATAAAAGCTAACAGAGTAGTCCTTTTGAGCCTACCAATTATACCTGAAGTCTCAAGTCCAGACAGCAACATAGGGCATCTCAGTAGGCTAAGCAACAGTAAATGAGGTGAGATAAGATCCCAAGTAGAGACATGCATGCCGGAAAACATTTGTATCCTCTAATTTTGAATTGGTTTGTTAATCATTTTTATGTGTTGTATTTATTATGTTAGAATGATTAATTTTTGGTATCTGTTTCGCATATTCAGTTTTGTTTTACATAGTTGTTATTTTCAAATCAATTTGAAATGAATTTGAAAATCAACTCAAATTCAAAATGGAAACATATTGCAATAAATATGAGCTTGTATAGATCTGCACAGATCAATGCAGCTTAACAGAACTGATGTGAACAAACCCTAATACTAGGTCTTGTCATACAATCACTAACCTTTGAACTGAGCACATTTATGATAGCCAATGATTTGCAGAATGCTAAATTCTCCAGCCAGTGTTGCATTATAATAACATTTCCTATTGCTGGGTGGAGACTTGAGAGAAGTTGGAATGCTGCCAGGTCTGCTGAAGGAGAATGTCAGAAAAGGCGGTCACAAAAGAAACATAAATACTGACTGTGTATAAATGAAAAGTCTTCTCTGCACAGACACGGAAGAGAGGAAAACAGGATAAACTAACCGCATAGAACTGTGAGTAAGGCCCGGTTCACACTGGTGCGATGCGAGAACCCTGCAAATCCACTGCGGGTTCCCACATTGCACGCAACTCCCACGGCCATTCACACTGCCATTTGCAGTGTCAATATAATGTTAATGACAGCCCCATTTCAACTCACATTTCGCACTGCAAACTGACAGCTCAGGCATGAATCGGATCGATTCTGGTTTGTCCTGTGCGAGTTTGGTCCAAATGTGATGCGATTTCAGCCATACTCTCTGTATAACATTGCATGTGATGTGAACAGCAATGTGCTGCGAATCACATGCGATATCTGTCATCACACTAGTTTGAACCGGCACTAAAGGGTATTTACTTGGAACAACTGTGAAAGTTGTTTAGTTTTAACCACTTTGCCACCAGGCCAATTCTGACACTTCTGTACTACATGTAAAAATCATCATTTTTTTTGCTAGAAAATTACTCAGAACCCCCAAACATTATATATATATATATATATATATATTTAGCAGAGATCTTAGGGAATAAAATGGCAGTCATTGCAACTTTTTATGTCACGTGGTATTTGCGCAGCAATTTTTCAAACATGTTTTTTTTGGGGAAAAAAAAGTTTCATGATTTAAAAAAAAAACAGAACAGTAAAGTTAGCCCAATTTTTTTGTATATTGTGAAAGATGATGTTACGTCAAGTAAATAGATACCCAACATGTCACGCTTTAAAATTGCGCCCACTCGTGAAATGGCGCCAAACTTTGGTATTTAAAAATCTCTATAGGCGATGCTTTAAAATTTTTTACTGGTTACATGTTTAGAGTTACAGAGGAGGTCTAGTGCTAGAATTATTGCTCTTGCTCTAACACATGCACCGATACCTTACATATGTGATTTGAACACCATTTACATATGCATTTGATTCTGTGCACGAGCTCGAAGGGACGGGGCACTTTACATTTTTTTTTTAATTATTATTATTATTATTTATTTTACCTTTTATTTTTTTATTTTTACACTCTCTTTAATTTTTTTTTTTTGATCACTTTTATCCCTATTACAAGAAATGTAAACATCCCCTGTAATAGGAATATTGCGTGACATGTACTCTTTATGGAGCGATATGAGGTCAATAAGACCCCACACCTCTTCTCTAGGCTGGAAAGACCGAGATTAGAGTTGAGCGAACACCTGGAAGTTCGGGTTCTGCTGGTCCGTCCGAACTTCGGGACAAAGTCCGGGTCCGGGTCCGGACGGAACCCGAACGATCGCACGGACAACGGGATGGGAATGGGGGTAAAATGAAGGAAAACGTCAGGAGACCCCGAAAGGTCCTGAAAGGATGTCGGTAAAAACACGGATTTTCAAGCCCAGGGGTAACTAAAGTTACCCCAAGCAACAGGCACGCTAGCAAGCCCAAGGCAGGCCTGGGCCTGGGCCTGAAACAGGGCTTCAAGCCTGCCTGGTCGTCTTGGGCTTGAAGGTCCACAAGCGAGTTGAGATTAGAGCCAGAAAGGTCGGATCTCTTCTCCACACCCCAGAATAACTGGAGTATAGCGAGGTATTTCTCATGTACAGTGCGTTATAAGGATAATGTCCCCTACAAATGTAAAGAACATTATCCCTATTTTCACTAGTTTTTTTTTTTTAATTTCTCTCACATTTTTATTTTTTTATTTTCCATTTTATTTATTATTATTATTATTAATTTTTTTTTTACATTTCACGGGGCAGGG
>BLSH010389137.1:50311-67419 GCA_018402905.1 Glandirana rugosa
CGCGCCCCCTGGTGGGCAAAATGCGAATCGCCGCCTATTTACGTCGATTCGCGCCCAGCTCCCCGACTGCCGCCGTGAAAAGACGGCGCGCGGTGGGGAAGCGGTTAAGGAACTCAGTCAAGAAATTGCCAGGCCATTGTACCAAATTTTTAAGAACAGTCTACTGACTGGTATGATACCAGCTGATTGGAGAAAAGTCAATGTAGCACCAACATATAAAAAATAACCAAGATACATGCCTGGGAACTACAGACCAGTTAGCTTAATATACAAACTAAGGTCTGTCGGCATGGATCAAAGGGGGAGTACATGGATTGAAAAGTGGTTGCAGGGTAGAATCCAGAGGGTGGGGATAAATGGGGAATACTTGGAATGGTCTGTTGTAGAAAGTGGGGTTCCCCAGGGATCTGTCCTGGGACCAATTCTATTCAGGTTATTCATAAACGATCTGGAGAATGGGATTAACAGCTTAATTTCAATATTTGCGGATGATTAAGTTAAGCAGGGCAATCATTTCTCCAAAGGATGTGGAAACCTTGCAAGAAGATCTAAACAAATTAATGGGGTGGGCAGATAATTGGGAAATGAGGTTTAAGGTAGAAAAATGTAAAATAATGCTTTTGGGTACCAAGAATATGAACACAAACTACTAACTAGGGGGAGAGCCTCTGGGGGAATCTAGGATGGAAAAGGACCTAGGGGTCCTAGTAGAGGACAGGCTCAGCAATGACATGCAATGCCAAGCTGTGGCAAGCAAAGTAAACAAAATGTTGGCATGCATCAAGAAAGGGATTAACTCCAGGGATAAATCAATAATTCTCCCACTCTACAAGTCTCTGGTGAGGCCGCACCTGGAGTATGCCATCCAGTTCTGGGCACCAGTCCTCAGAAAGGATGTCCTGCAACTAAAAAGTGTTCAGAGAAGGGCAACAAAGCTAATTATGGGATTAGAGGACCATAGTTATGAGGAAAGTTTGCAAGCACTGAACTTATTATCTCTGGAATAGAGACGCTTGAGAGGGGATATGATTTCAATGTACAAATACTGTACTGGTGACTCCACAATAGGGAAAAAACTATTCCGTGCAAGGGAGAACACAAAGACATGCAACCATTCAGTAAAACTAGAAGAAAGGCGGTTTAACCTTAAACTGAGTAGAGGGTTCTTTACTGTAAGAGCAGTGAGGATGTGGAATTCTCTTCCACAAACAGTGGTTTCAGCTGGGAGCATAGATCAATTCAAAAAACTATTAGATGGGAACCTAAGGGACCACAACATTGAGGGACACACAATGTAATACTGACGTAAAAGCACACACATAGGTTGGATTGGGTGGACTTGTGTCTTTTTTCAACCTCACTATGTAACTATGTAATTTCCCAATCTGTAAACAAGCTTGTCGACCCGAGGCATTGGGTATGCATCAAATTTGGACACACTATTCAACTTCCTGAAATCATTACAAAGCCTTATAGTGCCATCGGGCTTTGGGACCAACACTATGGGGCTTGACCAGTCACTGTGGTACTCCTCTATCATGTCCAACTCTAGCATGTTCTTTATTTCATTTGCAACTCCTTCGCACCTAGCCTCGGGTATTCTATTGGGCTTTACATTTATGCGGACACTTGCTTCTGTCACTGTGTCATGCTGTATAACTGTGGTCAGTCCAGGTAGGTGAGAGAAAGAGTCTCTATTTTTACTCACAAATTCTTTAACAAACTTATGTTTGGCCACTGACAATGTTTGAGTTATAGGTTCCTCAGGTTTCACAGACGCCATGTCCTTTAGGGTGGTTGGCACTGCCAGTAATGTCTCTCTGTACTTCCAAGGTTTCAAAAGATGAACGTGATATTGTTGCTCTGGTTTCCTTTTCCCTGGCTGGTAAACTTTGTAGTTTACTTCCCCTACTCCTTCCATAATTTCAAAGGGACCTTGCCACTTTGCTAGGAATTTACTTTCAACTGTGGTGACTAGTACTAGCACTCTATCCCCAGGGTTGAAGGTCTGGGTCTTGGCACCCGGATTATAAACCCTTCTCTGGGCCTCCTGAACTTGCTTCATACATTCCCGTACAAGCGGCATGACAGCCTCGATTCTATCTTGCATCAGTGGGATATGCTCAGTGATGCTTCTGTAAGGCGTGTTCTCTCCCTCCCACGTTTATTTTGTGACATCTAACAATCCCCTTGGATAGCTACCATACAGTAGTTCAAAAGGGGAATAACCTGTAGATGCCTGGGGTACCTTTCGTACGGGAAACATGAGGTATGGTAGCAAAAAATCCCAATTTCTCCCATCTTTGTCCACTGCCTTTTTTAACATGCTTTTGAGCGTTTTGTTAAATCTCTCCACAAGGCCGTCAGTTTGGAGGTGTTAAGCAGAGGTACAGAGATGGGAGAGTTTACGTTTCAACAAGGTTTATTGGATTTTGGATTCATTACAAACAAATAAAAAGGTAAAACATCGTAGCTTGCATACCTATTGGGTGTCTACGCAGAGACACATTGTGAGGTAACACGAGTAGCTGTGGAATGACAGGAATAGTACAGAATCGTGTATTATTAACTATACCCAATGTTATAACGTCTGGAGAAAATGAGGGAACAAGTAAGGGGAGATTAAGTATTGCAGAAAGAAAGAACAACAGAAGGAGGTGAGAGGAGGGAGAGGGAGATAGAAAGAGAAAGGTAGAGAGAGGGGGAATGACGCCTAGAGGAAGAGTAGAGGTGTAAATATGCAGGACATAAGCATATACGTTTAAATATGGGATGTTAGCTTATAGAGCGTTGCCACCTTTACTGTTTTGGGACATCATGTCAAAAGAATGTTCAGGGGGACCAATTGCTGAGAGGATTCGAGATCCAAGTGGACCAGTTGGAGAGGAACTTTTCAGTTGAGGTTTGCTTTAGCAAACAAGTATTCCATACTCGCCTGTTCTTTTACAGTTAGAATATTTTTTCTATGTCTCGAGGAGGTGCTTGTTTCCAGGATCTGGCAATGTTTAGCCTTGCGGCTATTAAGATGTGGGTTAGGACAGTTTGAGATCCTGCAGGTTTAGTATCTAGGCCTATGCCAAATAGGGCTAGTTTTGGGTCTGGAGTAATTGCGGTTCCAGTTAACGATGAAAGTAGTTTGAAAGTTGCAGTCCAATATGTCGATAGTTTAGTTTAGGGCAGTACCACCAGATATGCGAAGGGGGTCCTGTGTGTCCACAGTTCCGCCAGCGTTGTGCGGAGTGATTCGAGTAAATTTGTGCTAGTTTGTCCAGTGTGTGGTACTAGTTGTGAAGAAGCTTTTGGGCCGCTTCCCAGTGTGATAGGCATTTAGAGTGAAGAAGGGTTGAGTTAGTAGCTGTATGCCATTGGGATGTATCTGCTGTGAATTGTAGGGATTTCTCCCAGTATTGCATTGTTGCTAATTTTTCTTTGGGACTTCCTGAGTTGAGTATCCAGTAGAACGGGGTGAGCTTAGAAACATAGAAACATAGAAAAGTGACGGCAGAAAAAGACTGAGTAGTCCATTGAGTCTGCCCCTTTTTATTTATTTATTTTTAATTTTTTTTTTTTTTTTTTTTACATTAACCTCGTTGTCTGACTATAGATTTATGTTTATCCCAAACATGTTTGAAGCCATTTACTGTTGACTGTCTCACAACCTCTGTTGGTAGTTTATTCCAATCATCAACCACCCTTTCAGCAAAATAATACTTTCTAAGATTAGTTCTGAACTTCCCTCCAGTTAGTTTTTTTTTTTTATAACAATGCTTTTTTATTGAAATATTATAAAGGAATATAACATCTGCAGCTGTTGGATTACATTCATATAAAAACGGGTAGAGTTACAAATATTGCATTAGTACATTGTTGTAGGGGGGTAGAAATTAACCATGGGGGGGGTGAGGGGGTGGAGAGACAGGTTGTCACCCGTTAGATAGGAATTGGGATTATAGCCCGTTGAAGGCGCCTCCTTTTTAGGCTATGTGGTCTAGTGTCCACTTGTGGTCGATGGAGATCCCTCTCTCACTGGGAATTACCTCAGCCACCCCTATTGGGAACAAAAACTGTGGCTGAGTTGTGGATGGAGTTGGTGGACTTCATTAATGTCATTGTATTGGTTGGGGAGGACCAGCCTTCTGATGATGGGTAGCAACCTGTCTCTTCTGGAAGTTAACCAAACGAAAAACTTGAGTGTGGTAACAGATTGCGCTTATGATTGCTTATTGTACCCTTGGTTCCTATTCATAAAGATACATGCACTTTTACCATTATGTTATGTCTTGTGTTACATTACTTTTCTTTACTTTACTTTACTTTACTTTACTCGTGAGGGTCCTAAAGTCGTGCTGTTCAAATTTTAGTCTGTGATATTAGATCTACTGGAGGAGGTCCAGATGAACCATTTAGCGTTGAAGGATTGGGCGTTATTTTCTTTAAAGGCTAGTAATTGTTCCATTTTGCATTGGGTGTTCACTCTATTTATAATCTCCTCAGTTGTAGGTATTGTGGGGGTGGGCCATTTGCTGGCTAGTGAGATTCTGGTTGCAAATAGTATGTGGAGTATCACTGTCCTTGTGGCTGGGCGTAGTTTGTCTATGCCAATAGACAATAGTGCCAATTCAGGGGTGATGTTAATAGTGTTTCCCGTTAGCTCTGTAAGTAGTCTCGCAATGCTTCTCCAAAAGTTTTGGAGAAGTGGGCATTCCCAGAGCAAGTGCTGTAAAGAGCCTTTGCCCTGGCAGCCCCTCCAGCATAGCGGAGAAGATCTAGGGTCCATGAGATGCAGTTGAGATGGGGTTAGGTAGTATCTATGTAGGATTTTTTGGGAGTTATCCCAATGGTTCACACACGCAGATGCTTTTGCATTGTACCTGAGTGCTGCTGACCATTGGGCCACTGAGTATTCAGATTTTAATTCTTGTTCCCATCTACACATTGCAGGGATTTTCTTATGTGGGGGATGGTAGTTGCAAAACTTGTAAAATAAGGTGATTGCCTTTTTCAATGTGGGTGTTCTACTAGTAAGGAGTTGCCATAGTATGGCAGGGGTATAAGTGATGGTTTTTGGATTGGTAGTGTGGAATGACTTAATCTGGTTGAGTTGGTGTCGGTCTAGGGGGGATGGGTCGGGGAGGTCCCCGTGTTGAAGTTGATCCCTTTCTTGGCCCATTTACGGGTGGAGAAGTTTAATATTAGGTGCTCGTATGTTGCCAGGGGGGCACTAATTGGGGTGAGGCACTCTTCATGGAAAGACTTCCTGGTTAGTGAGGTCCAGGCTGCTGTTGTTGCTCGGATGGTGTGTAAGTCAGGTGTTGATGAGTTATGGGCCCAGTTAGCCGCTATCAGTACTGATGGGAGATCGTGGCTTGGTGTGAGTTCTCTTTCTATATTTGACCAATGGTTGTCCTCTTGAGCCGAGAACCAGTGTCTTGTTTGTTCGAGTACAGCTGCTTGATGGTAGGTTTGAGCATTGGGGAGGCCCATTCCACCCAGTTTCCTGCTCCTAAACATTGTGGTTAAGGATACCCTTGGTTTTGCCTTGTTCCAAATGTAACTGCATAGTACTTTGTTTAATTCGTCAAAGAATTTTTGAGGAATCGTGATGGGGGAGGGTTCTAAAATAATATAGCAATTTTGGAAATGTCTGCATTTGGTAGGCTGCTATTCTGCCTATCCATGAAAGCTGAACTTTTCCTATTGAGGCAAGCTCTTTTTGCAGTTGTGTTAAAAGAGAGGGGAAGTTTTGTTTGTATAGGTTTGAGGAGGGTGATGTCAGCTGAATCCCTAAGTAGGTGATAGAGGAATTATTCCAATTGCATGGGAAAATAGAATTCCAATAGGAGATGTGTGAAGGATTGGGAGGGCAAAGCATTTGGCCATATTAACTTTATAAAATTATATTTGACTAAATTCTTTCAGTGTTGTTTTGATAGCTGGTAGTGAATTATCCGGTTTGGTTAGGGTTAGTATGATGTCGTCAGCAAATAATCCCAGTTTGTGGGTTGTTGGGCCTACAGTGATACCTGTTATATCTTTTTTCGCTCTAATGGAAGCCGCCAATGGTTCAATCATCAACGAGAAGATGATCGGCGATAAGGGGCATCCTTGGCGGGTGCCATTTGATAGTGAAAATTCCTCTGAGAGGATTCCAGAAGCTATTACTTTGGCGGTGGGGCCTGTATACAGGGACATGATGGCTCTGTGTATAGGGCCTAGTAAGCCGTATTTGGAGAGGGTCCTTGACAGGTAGCCCCAATGGACCCTGTCAAAGGCCTTCTCTGCATCTAGTGCCAGGAAGACACATGGTTTTTGGGAGTTTTCTGCCAGTTTGAGTAAGTTGATCATACGTCGTGTTCCGTCGTGTGCCTGTCTGCCCTTGACGAAGCCCACTTGGTCCAGTCCAATTAATGTTGGGGTGAGGTCCGATAATCTGTTGGCGAGTACTTTTGCAAATATTTTAATGTCTGAATTTAAAAGCGAGATGGGTCTAAAGTTCTGGGGGTTGGTTATGTCCTTTCCTGGTTTAGGGATGGTAATAATAATCGCCTGGAGCATTTCTTTTGGAAAGGCTCCTTCTTCTATTGCTGAATTAAAGGTTTTTGTAACATGTGGGGTGAGTTGTGCTGCAAAGTTTTTATAGTATTCCGTAGAAAACCCGTCTATACCTGGGGACTTATGTGAGGGAAGTGATTTAACAACTTCTAGTATCTCCTGATCAGTTATAGGTGTGTTAAGTCTTTCCCTTGTTGTGTTGTTTATGCTGGGGAGGGTAGTTTGTTTCAGGAAGTTATCAATTTCCTGAAGGGTAGGTTGATGGGTTTCAGGGTCTTCCTGAAGATTGTATAAGTACCTGTAATAGTCCTTAAAAGTGTTGGCAATATCTTTGGGCTTTTTAAAGGACTTCCCTGATAGATGGTGTTTTATTGTGGGCAGGTTAATACGCTGTTGTTTTTGTTTTTCCTGGGCAGCTAGCAGTTTGCCTGATCTTTTTCCTTGTGAATACCATGTTAGTTTTAGTCTTTTAAAATAATGATCATAGTCAGATTTGAGCATGATTCTTAATCTATTTCTACATTCGTCCAGTTCTTTCAAGGTAGGTGCGTCTGGTGGATTCGCTTTTTTGTGTTCGGCCTCCAATAGGGATATAGTTTGTAGCAGTTGAGTTATATGTTGGAGTTTTTTCCTCTTTTCTCTGGCTGCGAGTTGGATGAGGTGTCCCCTGATGACCGCCTTGTGAGCACACCAGCTGGAAATATTCATTGATTTTTGCTTCAATTTGTGGTTTCTGGTTTGGGTGGGATAGTAGGTATGTGTTATTCCTCCATATGCCTAAGCTAGCTGGTCTTTTGTCATGTGCTATTTCAAGTGTTACGGGTGCGTGGTCTGACCAGGTTATGCTATGGATCTCCGCTTTTACTATTTGTTGTAAAAGATATTTGTCCGTGAGGAAGAAATCAATTCTTGAGTACGTTTTATGTACTGCTGAATAGAAGGAGTAGTCCCTCTCCGTGGATGGAGGCATCTCCAGAGATCATAGAGGCCCTCCTTAGTGCAGAGGGTCCCCAGAGCCTGTCTATGCCCCCCCTCCCAGCAGAGGAATCAATCCTCCCCTCCATCACAGTGTTGAAATCACCACATATTATTAATTTTCCCTTCTGGGATTGTTTGGCTTTGGTCAAGATGTTTGCTATAAATTTATTTGGTTTGTTGTTGGGGGCATACAAATTGACCAAAATGAACAGGACTCCGTCGATCTCAGCCACCAGGATTATAAGTCGTCCGTTCTTGTCCACCTGCAGATCCAAGAAGCTGAGAGCAACGCCATCCCTTACTGCTATTAATACACCATTTTTCTTAGAAATATCCATTGCATTAAAAACATGGGTGCATTTTGGGTGTGAGCACTTTGGTGCCTTGCCGGAGGCAAAATGAGTCTCTTGGACACATAAGATATCACAGTTGTGGTCCAAGGCAGTTCTCCACATTGTTCTTCTTTTTAACGGGCTATTAAGGCCCCTCACGTTTAGTGAAAGTAGTTTAAGTGACGTCTTCCAAAGGGAAGCTGCTGTGACGCCAAATGCTGGTTATTCTCATTCTGTCAGTTGATAAGTAGCATGTATACTTAATGTTGTCGACCCGAGATGATATAAGGGTATTAAAACAGTGTGCAACTGTTGTTCTAGTTGCTTCCCCTGATCGGGGTGCGCAAGTCGCAAAAATCATATGGGAAAGAGTCAAAGTTAGTACCAGTGGAGCTGACCATCTCAGCTCAAATGGGGGGAGGGAGGGGAAACATGCCCCAGTAATTGCACCCGTTAGGGCGCAGGGAATCAACAATAAACAAATGGAGAAGTTCTTACCAAAAGAAAGGGATGCCGATCGTCCGGCGGCTTTGTCCCCTTGGCTCCAATGTCCTCTTGCTTAGTAATGAAGAGAGGATGACATTCCTGCTGTGGGCAAAGTTGACCGAGGAGATAACAATGGAACTTCATCTAATCAATTGCGGAAGTTGCTCTTATTTTGTCTTCATTGCTAAGTTGGCCCTTGTTGTTGATTATCTGATGGTGGGGTGTTGGCTGGAGGTGGTAGGAGACCCCATTTTTGCAGGAGGTTGAGACCTTTTTCTTGGGAGGAGATGGTGATCGTCTCGTTGTTTCTTTCTAGGATCAATTTGGCTGGGAAGCCCCATTTGTATAGGATCTTGTGGTTCCTCAGTATTTTGGTGATGGGCACCAGGTTGCTCCTCGCTGCCATAGTGGCTTTGGAGAGATCTGCGTAAATTGAGATTCCGGAGTAGGGGTCTGGAAGGGCTGGGTTGTTCCTGGAATATGAGATTAGTTGCTCTTTGACTTGGTAGATCACGTCCCTTGGGACTCTGTCTGGCAAGTGGGGTGGTTTAGGTAACCTGTACACACGGTCAACTGTCAGGTCTATAGGTTGGAGTGCAGGCAGAGCAGTTAGCATCAGTTGTTGGATATAGTTGCGCAGTTCTGTTGCCTTAACGGATTCTGGAATCCCTCTGAATTTCAGGTTGTTCCTGCATGCTCTGTCCTCTAGGTCCATGACCTTTGACCTGAGTGCTAGCAGTTCGTCCTTGACTTCATAGTGTGCATCTACTAATTCGTTGTGAGCCTTAGAAAAGTCCCTCGTTTTATTCTCTACATAGTCCACTCTGTCTTCAATAATCTCTATATCTCTCTTAGTTGCTTTCATGAATGTTGCCATGTCTTGCTGCAGGGCTCCTCTAAGGGTTAATAACATACCCTTCAGTAATGGCTTGCCCTGTAGTGGGAAAGGAGTCTAACTGCTGGCTGTAGTGTTCAGTCTCATCCATAGTTTCCTCGCCCCCTCCGTGCACTCCTGCATCCTCTCCCTGGTTCCCCACTCTTCTTCTTTGTTTGATTGGGCTGTCAGATGGCGAGGCTGGCAGCGGGAAGGCATCCCCGGATGACTCACCTTGCTTTCTGGGCTGCAGCACGGAGTCTCCCTACTGCTCCGTCTGAGGCCTTGGTGCCGCGTCGGCGCCATTTTGGGATCTCCGGCCCGCGGCAGGGACGAAGAAGTCCTCGATTTTTTTAGGACCCTCTCTGTCCTTTCGTTTCCCGGAGGACAGCATTGTTGACAGCAGTGTCTGTGTTCCTCTGTGGAGCCGATCAGGTGCTTGGTTTGTTGCTTTACCGCCGCTTTAGCCGCCAGACAGCTGGAGCTCGCTCCTCACACAGTCATCCGCTCCGGTTGCCGGCTCCGCCCCTCCCTCCAGTTAGTTTGAGGTCATGTCTTCAAGCTTCAAGCTCATGTGTGGTGGGGTATACATAAGTGCTAAGATGGATGAGGTAATATCACTTCCACAATGTGTTTTGGTCTTTTGGAGCGCATGTCTCACTTGTAGGTACTTGAAAAAGGTATTAGTTGCTAAGGAGTGATTCTTACTGAGCTCCTGGAAGGATAGTAGGCCTTTATCGTTATAGAGATGACCTATGGTGTGGATTCCCGCATTGTTTGAGTCTGTTAAGGATAAGTTGGGTATAACAGTTTCCAGGGACTTCAATGGGAAGTTTTTTAGTGTTTGGAATGAGGTGCCTTTTTCTGGATGTGGGACAGAGGTCCAGGCAGTTATGGTAGCCTTCATACTGTCTAGAAAGTAGTGCTCAGTAGGTTTGTTGATCCAGTCTGATATTAGGAGTGATTTTATGGAAGACTTTACTGCTGCAGATTCAATCTGAGACCAAGGAAGAGAGTTGACTGGGGACCACCACGCTCGTGCTTGTGAAATAAGAGTGGCTCTGTAATATGCCTTTATGTTGGGAGCCCCCATGCCTGCTTATCTGGCTGGCCTGCAGAGAATTTCTTTTTTAATGCAGGGTTTTTTATAATTCCATATAAATTTCTGCAGGGTTAGTTGTAATTTGTTCAGTTGGGATAGAGAGATTGGTACTGGCAAGGTGCGGAAGAGGTACAATATATGTGGCAGAAGAAACATTTTAGCTAGTGATATACATCCTGCCCAAGAGGTGACTCCAGATTGAAGTGAGTTACTGACTCTGTTTAAGGTATCGGTTAATGCATTTAGATTTATATTTTTGATCTTGGAGGTCGGGGTTGCTAGTTGGACTCCTAAGTAAGTTAACTTTCCCTGTGGGGCCCAGGAGAAGGGGGCACTATCTGAGATTTTTTGTTTAATATGTTGTGGGAGGCAAATGGGTAGCATTTGTGATTTGGAATGGTTAATTTTATATAATAACAGCCCAGTAATTAAATCTATAAAGAAAAAACTACCAGTATCAGCGCTCTTGATGCAAAAAACTAATAATGATAATCATTAATACATACGTTGTTATAACATAAATAACAACGAAAAAAAATCAGTGAATAAAAATCTGTATAAAAAAGATCAAATTGTCTTAATAAGAACCAGGGTGGGATAGCTGCTGCTTTAAAAATCACAAATCCTATCACGCTGCACCTCAATGATAATTGTAAACACATAAATGTATAAGATGCAAGCAGCGCTAATGTAGTCCATATAAAGCAGTCCAAATGAACAAGTTGGTGATTACTGCATCCAAAAGGGACTAAAGCTGTACTCAAATCCTGACCGTCACCACACCACGTGATGAGAATCGGGAGGAAAGGTCCCCCCTATATGGGAAAACTCACCAGAGGCAAGCTAACATTAAGCATTCAGATCACACTGGTATTACTGTTCACTTCTCCTCCACTTTCCATGGTTCTATTCCCAGGTGTGTGTATGATCACTGATCTAATTGCTCAGGGGCGTACCCCCCAAAATATCACTATGTAAGGATTCCCCTGGGTGAGAGTATTTTCCAAAATGACTCGTCCACTGAGAGAGTCAAGATAGTTGTCTTGCTTCTCTCAGTGGAAAAGCTTTAGTCCCTTTTGGATGCACTAATCACCAACTTGTTCATTTGGACTGCTTTATATGGACTACATTTGCACTGCTTGCATCTTATATGTTTATGTGTTTACATTTATCATTGAGGTGCAGCGTGATAGGTTAATTTTATATAGAGTTACGGAGCTGAAGTTATTTAAGAGGTCGCATAGGGGCACTAATGATTTGTCTGGGTTCGAGAGGCAGATTAAGATATCATCCGCATATAGTCCAATTTTATGTTGAGTCTTGTCAACAGTAAGGCCTGTAATATCGGGGTTGGTTCTGATGTGTTGTGCTAATGGTTCCATGATTAGGGCGAAAATTATGGGGAATAATGGGCACCCTTGGCATGCTCCATTCGAGATGGGGAAGGGGCGAGACATAAATCCCAAAGTCCAGACTTTGGCTGATGGATTGGTGTAAAGTGAGTTGATTGTGTTTAGTATTCTACCAGAGAAACCAAATTTTTCAAGAACTGCCTGCATATATAATCAGTGTACCCTATCAAAGGCCTTTTCGGCATATAAGGATATGAGAATAGATGGGGTGTTATTCCGTTCTGCCCATTGTAGGAGGTTTATGAATCGTCTCATTCCATCGGCCGTTTGTCTCCCATGTACGAATCCCACTTGATCTGGATGAACCAGGTGTGGTATGATGTGTGCTAGTCTTAGGGATAATAATTTTGCATAAATCTTGGTGTCTGAATTTAGAAGAGAGATGGGTCAAAAATTGGCTGGGTTATCTGTGGGTTTTCCTGGTTTAGGAATCGTGACAATTATTGATTCTAAAAATTCAGGGGGGGCTTGGCCTTTATCCGCGATGCCGTTAAGGGCGTCGGTTAAGTAATGGGATAGGTGATTTGCAAATGTTTTATAATAATCATTGGAGTAGCCCTCTGGACCTGGGGATTTGTCTAGTGGTAGGGATTTAATAACTCTCTCTATCTCTTCTTCTGTGAAGGGGTCTAATAATAGCTGGAGTTGACTTTCTGTTAATTTGGGAAAAGTTATAGTTTCCAGAAAAGATTTAATGTGAGAGGAGTGCGGATCTGGATTATTGTTAGTCTTTTAGGTTGTATAATTTTGCATAATATAAGCGAAACTGTTCCGCTACATCAGCTGGGTTGGAGATGTTGTCGCCTCGGGTGCTTTTTAAAAAAGGATCTTTGATGTGGCTGCTTTTCTTTTATATTGTTTGGCTAAAAATGCTCCCGGTTTGTTACTTGAGCTATAGACAGTCGCATTAAGGCGTCTGATGAAAAAATCATAGTTTTTCTGTAAGACAGAGCTCAACTGATTGTGGGATGTATAAACATCTTCAAGTAATTTAGGGTCGTGAAAGATTTTGTTTTGTGTTTCCAGGGTTTTAATCTTTTGCGTTAGTTTCGTGATTTGTTGTGTCCGGCGCTTCCTCTCCTGGGCCGAGAGTCTGATCAGTATTCCCCTGAGAAATGCTTTATGTGCATTCCATAGGAGGGTCGGGCTGATATCTGGAGTATTATTAGAGGTAAAGAAAAAATCTATTTGATCTTTCAAGTGTTGTTTATTCCCTGGGGATGCTAATAAGGAGGAATTGATCCTTCGCGGTGCAGGGGAGGTGTGGGTTTTAGACAGGGTTAGTTCTAATGTGATGGGGGCATGGTCCGACCAAGTTATGACTCCTATTGAGGAGTTCAGAACTTTCTGTAATGTATATTTGTCAGTCAGGAATAGATCAATTCTGGAGTACACCTGATGTGCAGTTGAGTAAAAGGTGAAGTCTCTCTCTCGTTGCCATATGTACAACGCCAGGTGTCATAGAGATCTATCGAGGTGATGAAGGATGACAGTATTGAGGTTTTTTTACGCGTGGGGTTGGTTGAGTCGATATGTTCCCCTGTTTCATTGAAGTCACCGCAAACTACTACAGGGATTGACTTGTATGAATTTAATTTATTAGCAAAATTGTTCTCTCCTTAGTTTTCTCTATACCCAGGTGTCCACCCATTATATGACCATGGGCCATATCTAATACCGTCCAGCAATAGGGTTTGGGAACCACTAGCTGCTTTACCTGCTACTTCCCTTGCTTTACCAGCTGATGCAGAAAGTTACTTTTAAGAGCCATATAGGGAAAAAACACCCCAACATTAGGTTCAACAGGTTCCCCTGTTCTGCCCAAGTGCCAAACTCCACAGAATGCCAAACCTGTGTCACTTCCGGTTGCTTTAAACCATTATAACTTCCTAATTATGATTGTCCCCACCTGGGAGGCGGCCATTTTCTTGGTTGGTATCTAAGCGGAGTATAAATCTCCACTCGTATGTAGTCCGTTGGCACTGTTTTTTGAAAACACCTATTGTTGAACGTAAACAGAAATTCGTCATAGTTAGGAAGTTATTGTGGTTTAAAGCAACCCGAAGTGACACAGGTTTGGCATTCTGCCAAGTTTGGCACTTGGGCAGAACATCCCCATCCATCATTTTAATGTTTTCTCTGGCTCTAATGAGTATGGAGTCTCTTAATTGTTCTGTACAAAAGTCATCTTTCCTGACTTCTAAATCAGGCACCACAGTTCACCCTAATTATTAGAGGCAAAGATAATTTCTTGTTCATTATTTTCAAGCTGGGTGCTGGATTCTAGCTCCTCCTGCTCCCCAGCCATTACCAAAAAAGAAAAAGGATCTAACCCTCTGTTGGAAACCCCAAAAGTTTCCCTTTCAATTTTGCCACCAAAAGGGTCCAGAGTGAGTTCCCGTGTTTCCTCAGCAGGGGTAGCTCTGTCCTCCTGACTCTTTTTGTTGTCCCACAGAATCCAAACGTGTGGAAAATCCCTCCCCACTAAGGCTTCATGAAGCAGTGAGGGTACCACCCACACGGAATGTGTCACCATGATCCAAGGGGTATAAATTTCAACCCCCACAGTTTGCTAGTCACGTGTGTCGGCATGTATGCAAATAATCCCAATAGAGCTAGGGTGTAACTTTGTAGGATTTACACAATTACTTTTGACTAATGTCACAACACTACCAGAATATATAAGTGCGGTGATTGGCTTTCCCTCAACTGAAATGGCACACATTTGTTTTTCCATGCGTCCCTGACATTGTCAGTTTTCTGCAACAAGGCGACCAGACACGTAGTTACATGAGGAAACTGAGACCAAACAAACAAAGAATATATATACTTAAAGTGAGGTTTATTAATAGTGAACAGACACCAATAAATATGCACAGCAAAACAGTGAGCAAAACCCCAAAATACAAACAACGGATAATCCTAGAAACGGACTATATACAAAAAACATAAAAAGTGACAAGGAAAGCAAGGTAGGAGGATCACAACTGGGTACTCAAGCAAGAGCAAGGCAAAGGGAGGCAGGAGCAAGGCAGAGGGCTACAGGAAGGTTCCGGATCTCTGGCAGCAAAGGAGGCAAACAGAATCGTGATTGCCCTGAGGGAAGGGAGAAGCAGCCTTAAATAACTAACTACTGGCTGAAACCAGGTGTGGCTAATGCTAACAGTCTGTTTGCTCTTGGGAGATACCTGCTGTCACCCATAAAACAAAGATAATGCAAACCTTTTGTTTCAGTCACAAAGCAAAACTTTAGTTCAGCAGCTCTCTCAGGTTTTTGGCTTTCTGAGTCCCAGGCCAGAGCAATCATCTGCTCTAGACCTGCTTCCTTTATACCACCTGTTGGTGGACACAAGTGGACCGCAAAATCTGGTCCGGAACCAACCCTGCCAAGATGGCTGGTAAAACCCAGGACTGGATTCCACCTTAATTTACTACAAATGAACGCATGCAAGGTCAAACATAACGTCCATCGATCACCTCGCCTTTCACAATGTCACAATATACATATTGATAAATAATTGTATTATGAACTAAATACAATAAATAAACAGAAGAAATGGGGAAAATCAATCAAGTTAACCACAATAAGTTGTGTAACCAAAGTCCAGTGCGAAACGCGAATATCACAAAAATAAAGTTCTTAGTGAAGTTGCTTTGTGTGTATGTGGGTGAAAAATGTTTTGAATCAATTTAAAGGTTGGTCACCATTGGACTGTAGCACCCTGGTCCTAAACAGGGCTGCTAACAAATTTAGTTGTTCTAGGTCATAACTAGCCTGGCTAAATGTTAGGGAATCCACTGACTTTACCCTAATTCTGAGTCTGGTGTAGTTCCTCTCTTCTGTCACAAGGTGGCATTGCTGCCTCTGACATTAGAATGATGGATTACAGATAGCACAGGTTATGAATAGAGTTGAGCGGACACCTGGATGTTCGGGTTCGGGTTTTCGTGGAAAAGTTTGGGTTCGGTCCGAACTTGACCCCGAACCCCATTGAAATCAATGGGGACCCAAACTTTTGGGCACAAAAGTGGCTGTAAAAAAGTCCTGGAAAGTGCTAGAGGGCTGCAAAAGGAAGAAAAGTGGGGGTAAGAGTAGGACAAGTGCCCTACAAAGAAATGGGGATAGGGAAATAACAATAATCTGCTACTTACAGCAACAGCAGGAACCTGACCCTATAGACCTAGGAGATGATTTTAGAACAATAATCTGTCCCTTATAGCACCAGCAGGAACCTCTCCCTATAGCAGTTTGATATGATTTTAGAACAGTAATCTGTCCCTTACAGCACTAGCAGGAACCTCTCCCTATAGCAGTTTGATATGATTTTAGAACAGTAATCTGTCCCTTATAGCACCAGCAGGAACCTCTCCCTGCAGCAGTTTGATATGATTTTAGAACAATAATCTGTCCCTTACAGCAACAGCAGGAACCTCTCCCTATAGCAGTTTGATATGATTTTAGAACAATAATCTGTCCCTTACAGCACCAGCAGGAACCTCTCCCTATAGCAGTTTGATATGATTTTAGAACAATAATCTGTCCCTTACAACACCAGCAGGAACCTCTCCCTATAGCGATTTGATATGATTTTAGAGCAATATTCTGTCCCTTACAACACCAGCAGGAACCTCTCCCTATAGCAGTTTGATATGATTTTAGAACAATAATCTGTCCCTTACGGCACCAGCAGGAACCTGACCCTATAGCAGTTTGATATGATTTTAGAACAATAATATGTCCCTTACAGCAACAGCAGGAACCTGACCCTATAGCAGTAGGAGATGATTTTAGAACAATAATCTGTCCCTTACAGCAACAGCAGGAACCTGACCCTATAGAACTAGGAGATGATTTTAGAACAATAATTGTCCCTTACAGCAACAGCAGGAACCTGACCCTATAGAACTAGGAGATGATTTTAGAACAATAATTGTCCCTTACAGCAACAGTACGAACCTGACCCTATAGAACTAGGAGATGATTTTAGAACAATAATCTGTCCCTCTAAGCAGTAGACTCTAACTAGTCCAGTCAGATTGTTCACACGGATTTTCAAGCCCAGGGGTAACTAAAGTTACCCCAAGCAACAGGCACGCTCGCAAGCCCAAGGCAGGCCTGGGCCTGGGCCTGAAACAGGGCTTCAAGCCTGCCTGGTCGTCTTGGGCTTGCAGGTCCACAAGCGAGTTGAGATGAGTAGTACGTAATGTCTTGTTAGACTGACCTGATCAATCTCAGATGACGAATCTCCCTGTCTAATAACAAGATTTTAGTAGAGGATCAAGATATCCCAGTCCAAGCATGACAACGACATTCCCTGTTAATAACAAGATTTTAGTAGAGGATCAAGATATCCCAGTCCAAGGACGACAAC
>BLSH010389137.1:93010-110034 GCA_018402905.1 Glandirana rugosa
GATAAAATGAGGTGCACAACTCTTCGACGTCCCGTCGGTTAGTTGTTCACAAAGTGACCAAACGGGAATCTTCCTAAGGGCAAACCAGTGAAACACTTGTTGATTGGCTGCCCTGCAGCTTCTCAACACGTGGAGTAAAATAGCAGAACCCCGGACCGAACCCGAACGATTTTTGAAATGTCCGGGTCCGGGTCCGTGCCACGGACACCCGAAAGTTCGGTACGGACCCGAACGTTACAGTCCGGGTTCGCTCAACACTAGTGCTGTTGATTAAAGCAGCCAGTATACAGAGTGTGAGAGCAGTGGTGTGTATTACTGTATATGTAGCCTGCCTGCATAACAGTAATAAATATGAGGACATAAACTGAGCTTTAACAGATTTCCACAAACCTGAAAATGCAGAATTTTACTACAACCCTCAAACAATGTTTAAAGGATTTATCTAAACATACACAGATGCTTAATCATTGGCAGCTGGACATTTGTTATATATACAATATGTGTATGTTCAGTTTTTAATGGACTTTGTTATCCTTGCAGGGCACTTCTGTTTTCCCATGTCTGTATTCTGTACTAAATGATGAAGCCTATTTCGAAAAACCCTTTGAGTTTTATCCAGAGCATTTTCTTGATGTAGAAGGAAATTTTACAAAGAATGAGGCCTTCCTTCCATTCTCTATAGGTAAATCTAAACAGAATGTGATGATTTGCTTCAAAGACCGAATATGATATACAGTGCTCTTTTTTATTTTTTACAAAAAAGTTTAAAGAACACCTTGTTACCTGAGTTGGTTAAGTATTAATGTTCTCATTGTAGGATCTGTGCACTCTTATGTTCTTATAATTATGTATCAAAGATATTGTTCAAAAGAACTACTTTTATGAAAAGATCACATCATCCTGAAATCAATGTATGACTGATCATTTTTATGGAAAAGAGACAATCTGCCCTAATGAAAAATGAATTTAAAATATGCTAAATTGCTCTGTTTATTGTTGTATCAAACTTCCATTTCTAAAAAATATTGTTCTAAACAATCAAATTTATGATACATTACTTGTTTATCACAGTGGGGTGTATTAATTGTAATTTGCCCAGTGAGCGTTCATTCATATTCATTATGTGCAAATAGGACAAAGACAGGAATGTAAAAATGTCATAATCCAGTGCTGTACAAATGTCTTTTACAGATTTAAAATGAAAGCACTGAATTTGACCACCAGATGACACTAGGTATCATAGAAAATGTGTATCAATTTCAATGTAATGCAAAACGTCCAAAGGCATGGGAAATGGCCTAATGACATTGCCAACCCCCCCCCCCCCCCGCCCCGCTTTGCACAAACAAATGTGCATGCACTTCTTATAAATGCCCCCCTATGTGTGTAGTCAGTGTTAGAATGAAGGAAGATTCTAACCCTAAACAAAAGTGAAAGCTTGTTGCAATCAGACCACTGATTTAATAATAATTGATCTTCATTTTTTAATTGCTTTTAGATGATCTTTATTTTTATGTATGCCTACTTTGCAACGTACAGATCAGCAGGTGCCTATATAAGAACTAAGCAATGCAGTTAAAGTTGATTGTGCTGTAAAGTACATTTGTTGTGTCTTTCTCTAGGCAAAAGAAGTTGTGTTGGTGAAACCTTGGCCAAAATGGAGCTTTTCCTCTTCTTTACATCCCTACTGCAGAACTTCACCTTCCAGGCTCCCCCTGGGGCTGAGATAGACCTTACTCGAGTACAGGCAGCACTCAGTGAACCGAAGCCTTACCAACTTTGTGCAATACCTCGCAGCTAATTGGTTAATTTAAAGCAGAGTTAGTTACACCCAGAATCTTTTTTTTACATCATTCAAGTCCTTTGCCTATATAGGAAGGAAAAAAACATTTTGTACTCACCCTAACTCGCCTGTTGCTCGGTGGTCTCTGTAAGCTGCCCCTTTTAGGTCCAAGGTTCTTCTCCTCACTTCCTGCTTCCCCTGGCCTCCTGGGAGAAGTGACTCATCATTTCCCAGGAGTCAGTGGGCTTCCCTGTACTGTAAAATTGTGTTATTTCCAGACAGAAAATGATGCGATTTAAGGCAGACCGAGATCAAGGAGTGTGTGATGGTTACCCACCATGCACTTCTTTCAGGAAGAGATGACTACAGATGGGCTTCAGATGCTCTCACCTAAAATTGAAAAGTCCACCAGTGAGAGAAACGAAATTGTGAGTAAAAAATACTTGTAATCACAAGGCGGTTTGAAAGTAAGGAAACAAAAGGTTACATCTATTTAGTATTAAAAGAGTGGATGCCAAAAAACAAAACAAAAAATTCTGGGTGGAACTCCGCTTTAACTAAAGTAGTATTACATAACTATGCAATTTTGGAAACATCTTATCTAACAGAAATGAGATAATAACAAAATGCTCTGGACATGCTAAAGCATATTTGCCAAATTCATGATTTATTCATGTTTGTTTCCTTTGTGTTCTTTGACCAATGGACATGCTACACATGCCCAAAAACCCTTCACTCAAGTTCACAAGCCATCTTTAGTATGTCCTGTCCTTCTGCCCCTATACTGCCCCCTCTCTCACTTGCCAATAATTCCCCATTGTCAAAATGGCAGTTGGGAGTTGCTGTGTAAATAGAGCAGCTCAAAATGAATTGTTGGCAGTATTTGAAAAAAATTGTTCAGATGTGAGATAGATACAAGTAACATTTTTGTATTTATTCTGTTTCATTTATTTGCAAATCAAACAGATGAGCGTCAAAAGACATATGATTTCAATTGAAGCAACCCAATTTCTTTTTTTAAACGTGTTCCTATTTAACCCCTTATTAACCTGTAGTTTAGACTAATTCGCCCTAATTAAAATGTAAGTAATATAATTTTGGTTAAAAGTGTTGCTTTCCTCTCCTTATTATTATATGTACAGTATGTCACAAAAGTGAGTACACCCCTTTTATTAAGATTTATTTATTCATATATCATATGTGCAACTCTACCCTTATTTTTATAAGACTGACTTTTCCTGTTGTGGGTTTAGTAACACTTTAAGCTAATGTAAAAAAAATAAAGAGACTTACACTGAACTCTGTTACAAACAGTATGCAACACACAGCAGCGGTCCCCCACCTTTTGGCACCGGGGACCGGCTGCGTGAAAGAAAATTGTGGCAAGGCCCGGGGGGGGGGGGGTAAGCGATTTTTTGCGGGCAATTTGTTGGGGCAATGGCTGGTGTTAGCGCTTCAGTCATCATCCCAGCACCATGGTTGTTATGGTGTCAGGATGTTGTAATATAAATGAAATCATTCAACTCACCATAATGCAGAGGGGAGCCCTGAGCGTGTCACTAGCTACGTTGCCTGCCACCAGATGCAGATTGTCACTTGCCACGCTGCCTGCCACCAGATGAGGATGCCACTTGCCATTGCCTGCCAACAGATGAGGATGCCACTTGCCATTGCCTGCCATTAGATGAAGATGCCACTTGCCACGTTGCCTGCCACCTGATGAGGATGCCACTTGCCATGTTGCCTGTCACCAGATGCAGATTGTCACTTGCCACGCTGCCTGCCACTTTATGGGAATGTCACGTTGCCTGCCACCTGATGAGGATGCCACATTGCCTGCCACCAGATGCAGATTGTCACTTGCCATGCTGCCTGCCACCAGATGAGGATGCCACTTGCCATTGCCTGCCACCAGATGCAGCTTGTCACTTGCCATGCTGCCTGCCACCAGATGCAAATTGTCACTAGCCAGGTTGCTTGCCACCAGATGAGGATGCCACTTGCCATTGCCTGCCACCTGATGAGGATGCCACGATTCCTGCCTCCAGATACAGATTGTCACTGTTAGCTGCCACCAGATGTGGTGGCAGCTGTCCTTAGGCTGGTGGCGGGAACACTGTTGCGAGCGGGGAGAGATGACGTCACTCTCTGTCTCTCAAAGGCCGTGGCTCCAGTCCTGTGAAGAGCAGCCTTCGCGGTGCGGGCAATGAGAGATGATGCCATTTCTCTTCGGCGCCCGCACAGCTGACAGTGTGCTCCATGGCATGGCCCAGCTATAGGGGTTCCATGGCCTGGTGTTGGGCCGTGGCCCATAGGTTGGAGACCCCTGACATACAGTATCTCAAAAAAGTGAGTACACCCCTCACATTTTTGTAAATATTTTATTATATCTTTTCACATGACTACACTAAAGAAATTACACTTTGCTGCAATGTAAAGTAGTGAGTGTACAGCTTGTATAACAGTGTAAATTTGCTGTCCCCTCAAAATAACTCAACACGCAGCCATTAATGTCTAAGCTACTGGCAACAAAAGTGAGTACACCCCTAAGTGAAAATGTCCAAATTGGGCCCAAAGTGTCAATATTTTGTGTGGCCACTATTATTTTCCAGCACTGCCTTAGCCCTCTTGAGCATGGAGTTCACCAGAGTGTCACAGATTGCCAATGGAGTCCTCTTCCACTCCTCCATGACGACATCACAGAGCTAGTGGATGTTAGAGACCTTGCGCTCCTCCACCTTCCATTTGAGGATGCCCCAAAGATGCTCAATTGGTTTTAGGTCTGGAGACATTCTTGGCCAGTCCATCACCTTTACCCTCAGCTGCTTTAGCAAGGCAGTGGTCATCTTGGAGGTGTGTTTGGGGTCGTTATCCTGTTGGAATACTGCCCTGCGGCCTGTCTCCGAAGGGAGGGGATCATGCTCTGCTTCAGTATGCCACAGTACATGTTGGCATTCATGATTCCCTCAATGAACTGTATCTCCCCAGTGTCGGCAGCACTCATGCAGTCCCTAGACCATGACACTCCCACCGCCATGCTTGACTGTAGAGACACACTTGTCTTCTCCTCAACTGGTTGCCGCTACACAGACTTGATACCATCTGAACCAGATAAGTTTATCTTTGTCCCATCAGACCTCAGGACATGGTTCCAGTAATTCTTGTCCTTAGTCTGCTTGTTTTCAGCAAACTTTATTTCAATTGTAAAAAAAACTTTGCAAAGCTTTGTAGTTTTTATAGAGGACACATTATATTTTTATCTACAGTAACACTATTTTTCATAACACTGATCACATTAGAAATAGCACTTTTTTAGTATTGGTACATTTATTTTGTAGTTTTTGCAAAACAATATCACCAAAATCGCCTAATTTAACCACTTCAATACCAGGCACTTAGCCCCCCCCCCCTTCCCGCCCAGACCACTTTTCAGCTTTTAGTGCTGCCACATTTTGAATGACAATTGCACGGTCATGCAAAGCTGTACCCAAACAATTTTTTTTTCATCGTTATTTTCCCACAAATATAGCTTTCTTTTGGTGGTATTTGAGCACCTCTGGGGTTGTTATTTTTTGTGCTAAAAATAAAAAAAGACCGAAAATTTTGAAGAAAAAAACGTTTTTCTCTGTTTCTGTCACAAAACTTTGTAAATAAGTACATTTTCTCCATCACTGATGGACACTAATGAGGCTGCACTGACGGGCATTAATGATGAAGCACTTATATGCAACATTGATAAGCAGCACTGACAAGCACTAATAGGTGGCACTAATATGCAGCACTGATGGGCACAGATAAGTGGCACTGATGGGCACTCATAGCCGGCACTGATGGGCACTGATAGGTGGCACTCGGCACTTATAGGTGGCACTGATGGGCACTGGTAGATGGCACTGATAGGTGGCACTGGTGGGCACTGATAGGTGGCACTGATAGAGGGCACTGTAAGGTGTGATTCCCTGGTGGTCCTGGGTGGCATCTGAAATACTCATAGTGCCAGCCATGTTGGGCATTGTGCCCCTTACCTGGTGGTCTAGGGTGGGCTCCCTGGTAGTCAGGGTGGACTCCCTGGTGGTTCTAGGTGGGCTTTCCTGGAGGTCCCTGGGTGGGCTCCCCAGCGGTCCTGTGTGTGCTCCCTGGTGTTCCTGGGTGGCAGTCCATGAAAGGCTGCACTAATAAAATATCAGCACAGTCAGGAGAGCCGCCAATCGGCTCTCATCTAGTCGCGTCTGCAGAGGAAAAGCTGATATACAGCGCTTCCTGTTTACACTGTGATCAGCTGTGATTTGTCATGGCTGATCACATGGTAAAAATCTTCAGACAGAAGCTCTTTACCATGATCGGAGATGTGGTGTGTCAGACTGACACACCACACTACCGATCGCCACGCTGCGCACCCCTGCAGGTGCGCTCCAGCTTGTTATCCTGCTGGACATCATATGACACCCAGCCACTTCCCGGATGTCATTTTGCATATGGTGGTAGGGAAGTGGTTAACCACTTGCCGACCAGCCGCCTTCATTATACTACGGCAAGTCGGCTCTCCTGTGCAAATCGCCATAGGTGGCGCACGCCCGCTGCACACTGTGGGAGCGTGCCTGCGGGTCGGGGGGACTCGTTGTCAGCCGCTGACCCACGATCACCTAGTACAGAGGCAGAACGGGGATCTGCTTATGTAAATAAGATGAATCCCCATTCTTATAGGGGACATGTCAGAGATCTACTGTTTCCTGTCATCGGGAACAGTGATCTCTATCATGTCCCTGCCAGCCCATCCCCTCTAAAGTTAGAACACACCTAGGGAACACAGTTAACCCCTTGATCGCCCCCTACTGTTAACCACTTTCCTGCCAGTGTAATTTTTCCATTGATCACTGCATTTTTATACCACTAATCAATGTAATAGTGTCACTGGTCCCCAAAAAGTGTAACTTGGGGTCAAATTTTTCCGCCGCAATGTTGCAGTCCCGCTAAAAATCACAGATCGCTGCCATTACCTGTAAAAAATAAATAAATAAACGTCCCTAAATCTATCCCATAGTTGGTAGATGCAATAACTTTTGTGCAAACCAACATCAACATATGCCTATTGCAATTTTATGTACCATAAATATGTAGAAGAATACATATCAGCCTAAACCGATGAATACATTTGTTTTTTTTATTTTTTTTTTTTTGGATATGTATTATAGCAAAAAGTAAAAAAAATATTTTTTTTTTCAAAATTGTCGCTCTTTGTTTATAGTGCAAATAAAACTCAGCAGAGGTGATAAAATACCACCTAAAGAAAGCTTGATTTGTGGGGAAAAAAGGACACAACCGTGCAATTGTCAGTTAAAGCGACCCAGTGCCATATGCAAAAAATGGCCTGGTCATGAAGGGGGCAAATCCTTCCAGGGCTGAAGTAGTTAAAGATATTACTTTTTTATCATCAATAAGTTATTGGCAAATCAATAGATCCATAGCAGAAATGTAAACATTGCTCCAGTTCATAAAAAAATATACAGGTGTGAAAGCTGGAGTGGTTAACAATTTCCCATTGGTACAGATTTTTACCATCTCCCATTGTTTATCGTGCATAATTTAAAAGCCCATGCATGCATAAATATAAAGATCTACAATAAATAGAGTTGAGCGAACCCGAACTGTAAAGTTTGGGTCCGTACCGAACTTTTGGGTGTCCGGGACCCGGATCCAAACCTGGACTTTTCAAAAAAAGTCCGGGTTTGGGTCCAGGGTTCTGGTAATTTTACTAAACGTTCTGAAAATTGATGTAAAAAAGTCCTGGAAAGTCCTAGAGGTCTGCAAAAGGAAGCAAAATGGGGGTAAGGGTCGGACAAGTGCCCTACAAAGAAATGGGGATAGGGAAATAACTTAAATTAATTAAAAAAAAAATCACATAAAAAAATCAAAACTGGAGGTGGATGTGGACTATCTTCAAACTGTGTGAGAAAAGTATAAATTAGCCGGGAGACGCCATATCACTGTTCTTAGAACAGTGATATGGCTTCTCCCGGCTAATTTATACTTTTCTCACACAGTTTGAAGATGATTGTATATTCTACAATCATCTTAAAACTGTGTGTGAAAAGTATACATTAGCCGGGAGAAGCCATATCACTGTTCTACAATCATCTTCAAACTGTGTGTGAAAACTATAAATTATTGGGGAGAAGCCATATCACTGTTCTAAGAACAGTGATATGGCTTCTCCCGGCTAATGTATACTTTTCCCACACAGTTTGAAGACGATTGTAAATTCTCCAATAATCTTCAAACTGTGTGTGAAAACTATGAATTAGCGGAGAGAAGCCATACCACTGTTCTTAGAACAGTGGTATGGCTTCTCTCCTCTAATTTATAGTTTTCACACACAGTTTGCAGATGTGCTAAGAGCAGTGATATGGTTTCTCCTGGCTAATGTATACTTTTCACACACAGTTTTAAGATGATTGTAGAATCTACCATCATCTTCAAACTGTGTGAGAAAAGTATAAATTAGCCGGGAGAAGCCATATCACTGTTCTGAGAACAGTGATATGGCTTCTCCCCACTAATTTATAGTTTTCACACACAGTTTGAAGATGATTGTAGAACAGTGATATGGCTTCTCCCGGCTAATGTATACTTTTCACATTCCCCTTGGAAAAAGGCCTCCAGTTCCTGGAAATTCTTGGGCTGTCTTGCATGAACTGCACGTTTGAGATCTCCCCAAAGTGGCTCAATGATATTGAAGTCAGGAGACTGAGATGGCCATTCCAGAACCTTCACTTTATTTCTGCTGTAGCCAATGACAGGTCGACTTGGCATTGTGTTTTGGATCATTGTCATGTTGGAATGTCCAAGTACGCCCCATGCGCAGCTTCCTGGCTGATGATTGAAAATGTTCCTCCAGTATTTTTTGATAACATACTGCATTCATCTTGGCATAAATTTTGACCAAATTTCCTTTTCCTTTGTAGCTTCCACATCCCCAAAACATTAGCGATCCACCTCCGTGTTTCACAGGCCTTGTTGACTCCACTTTTTGGGGGTTTATGGTTGTGGCCAAAAATCTCAATTTTGGTCTCATCACTTCAAATGACTTTGTGCCAGAAGGTTTGAGGCTTGTGTCTGTGCTGTATAGGGTATTGTAAGCGGGATACTTTGTGGCATTAGTAATGGCTTTCTTCTGGTGAATCGACCATGCAGCCCATCTTTCTTTAAGTGCCTCCTTATTGTGCATCTTGAAACAGCAACACCACATGTTTTCAGAGAGTCCTGAAGTTATTTGTGGGTTTTTCTTTACATCCTGAACAATTTTCCTGGCAGTTGTGGCTGAAATTTTAGTTGGTCTACCTGACCGTGGTTTGGTTTCAACAAAACCCCTCATTTTCCACTTCTTAATTAGAGTTTGAACACTGTTGATTGGCATTCTCAATTCCTTGGATATCTTTTTATAGTTTCCTGTTTTTTTACAGTTCAACTACCTTTCCCGCAGATTCTTTCCCAATTCTTTTGCTTTCCCCATGACTCAGAATCCAGAAACCTTAGTGCTGCACTGGATGAAAGATGCAAGGGTCTGCCAGGAGTCTGGAAAATCATTGACCTTTTATACACACACACTAATTACAAGCAAACAGATCACAGGTGAGGATGGTTACCTTTAATAGTCATTCAAACCCCTTTGTGTCAACTTGTGTGCATGTTATCAGGCCAAAATCACCAGGGCATGTAAACTTTTGATCAGGGTCATTTGGGTAGTTTCTGTTGTCATTATGATTTAAAAAGAGTAAAAAAAGTTGATTGATAATAAATGGCTTCAGCCAAACACTAACTATGAGTGAAAGAATTGTGTTTGTGTTCTCATTCATATCCTATGAAAAATGGCCAAGAAAACATAAATTCTGCCAGGGTATGTACACTTATGAACACAACTGTATATACTGTATATATTTTTTTCCTTAATTTCATAACTGTTGAACCAATAAAATAGTTTTAATACAAAAAAACTGCATGCTGGTGTCTGTTTCCTAAGACCTTTGCAAAGGTGTCAACAAAAATATTATTTTTTTCATGGCCCCTGTTGACTGCTTTATCAGCCACATAGGGAGTACATTTCTTTAATTAGTCAACTGGGCCATAAATGTAAATTGTGAGAGGGATCAATAAATAGCAACCATTGGGTAGCACTGTAGAGCAGGAAGTGGGAAACAAACTGAAACTCACGGGATCAACAATTTTACAAAGACATTTATAATAAAATATTAATAGCTAATTATATTGTGAAAATTTAAAGACACATCTAGCCCTGAGTCTACTGAGTTGGGTACAAACAGTTACTATGGAAGATAGGGGCAAGTTTTTGCAGCTCTACCCTTGCATATGTAGAGGTTAAACCTTTTTTCCTCCAAATGGAAATAATGTTCTTGTGACTGTTTTGATAGATTTAAAATAAATAACTTTGCACTAAATTTACTATAATACAGGTCTACAAGGAGGCAGACTCTCCACTGAGCTCTACTAAATAAAGCCACACATGTGAGGATAAAAGTTTTGCCCAGCATAGGCTAAATTATTTGAGCCTTGAATTTCCAAACTCATTTGCGATCACCATTTCTATCCCAAACAGTACTGATTAAGGGGATATTCTTAAACTCACTAAAACATGTTTGTTTGTTACCCTAGATGTTTAATATTAAAGCGGTATTACAGTTTGTTTGTTTTTTTAACAAACATGTTATACTAACCTGCTCTGTGCAAGGGTTATGCACAGAGCAGCCTCAATACTCCTCTTCTAGGGTCCCCCATTGGTGATCCTTGCCCCTCCCTCCTGCCAAGTACCCCCATAGCAAGTTGCTTACTATGGAGGCACTTGCTCCCAAGCCACTATTCTGTCTGTCCATTTAGACACAGAGCACAACTCAGCCCTGTCCCCACTCCCTCCTCATTGGCTCACTGGCTGTAATTCGCTGTCTTAGCCAATCAGGAGGCCGAGGCCTTGGAGAGCCGCTGCTCTCATGCACATTGCTGTATTGAAATTGGGGCACAGGTAAGTATTGGGTGGGGGGGGCTGCACACAGAAATCTTTTTACCTTCATGCATCGAATTCATGAAGGTAAAAAAATGTAAGACTTTACAACCACTTTAGAACAAGTTTTCTGGACTAAAGACCATCCTGGTACTTGTCTATGGAGTTTTGCAGTTACCATGCAAGCTTTATATATTAGATTGGGAGTTAAGCTATTGATTTATACTTGGCTTTTGGTGGTGTAGTGCTACACCTGCAAAAGCTGCTTGGTTTGCTTGGGCCTCCGTTCTTCACCTTGACTCTTGAGGCCACTCGGGCCCCACCAAAACACTTGTTTATAGATTACTCACACCTGTGCAGCTTAAAGTGGTTGTAACTCTCAAAAAAGAGATCATGTTCCCTTATAGCAGATTAACCACTTCCACAGCTAGGGGCTGCGAGCACACCACCGGCGGTGCACGCTCATGCCCGACGCACTCAGGAGGAGTGTGCCCGTGGCTCGGGCAGACCCGATGTCCACCGGCGAGCAGCAATCAGCTGACAGAGGGAAAGAACGGGGAACCGCCAAAGTAAACACGGCAGTTCCCCGTTCTGACAGGGGGCATGACAGAGATCTACTGATCCCTGTCGTTAGATCTCTTATGCCCCTGACAGCCCAGCCCCCATACAGTTAGAACACACCCAGGGAACACAGTTAACCCCTAGCTCTCCCCCTGCAGGTTAACCTCACGGCCAATGCCATTTACACAGTAATCAGTGCATTTTTATAGCACTGATTACTGTATAACTGCCAATGGTCCCAAAAAAGTGTCAAAATGGTCCAAGATGTCCGCTGCAATATCGCAGTACCACTAAAAATCGCATTACCAGTAAAAAAATAAAAAAAATGTAAAAACCCAGAAATGAATTCTCATCAACCGTAAACGCCGCAACTTTTGCGCAAACCAGTCAATAAACGCCAATTGTGATTTTTTTTAACCAAAAATATGAGGAAGAATATAAATCGGCCAAAACTGATGAAAAAAATGTTTTTTTATATTTTTTTTTTTTGAATTTGTATTTTAGCAAAAAGTAAGAAAAACTGTTTTTTTTGCAAAATTGTCACTCTTTTTTTTATTTATGGCGGCAATCAGAAATGACGCAGTGGGGATCAAATAACATCAATTGAAAGCTCTATTTGTGGGAAAAAAGGATGGAAATTTAGTCTGAGTACAACATCGCAGGACCGCGCAATTGTCAGGTAAAGCGACGCAGTGGCGAATCGCAAAAAGCGCTCTGGTCCTACAGTGGGAAATCCTTCCAGGGGTGAAGTGGTTAAACAGCACATTGCTTGTGCTGTCTAATCTGCCTCTCTCTAAACTGTAAAAAACCTGGCTGATCCTGCCACTTCCTGTGTCCCCCTCTGTGAGCTGACCACGATAATCATGGCTGCTGAGCCCTGACTACAGTGGTCAGCTTACGTGCCTCCATCTTCTGCTCTCTGTCCTCTGTCCTCATGTCCCTCCCTCCCTGCCTGTCAGCTCTCGTGTCTGTGTCTCTGTCTCCGCGCCCCCCCTTCTGTCACTATTTGTAATAAAAAAAACATAAATATATATCCTGGCAGCCCCTGTCCTTTATCTGGAAATAACTCACTCTCCAAGTGTTTGTTTAAAAAGATGCTTCTAAATACCTTTTTCCAGTTATCTCCAGGCCAGTCATGTGACTCCTGGCTGCTCTGCTACTATGATCCAAGGCTGCAGTTGGAGGTCTTGAGCAGCCAGCATAGTGATCACGTGCCACAAAACAGATAGATGAGAAAATTGTGAGAAACTGCCTAAGAATAAATTTGCTGGATCCAAAGCAGAATACAAAATATGAATTTACAAATATGTATTATTTACAAAACTAAACAAAAACTTGTTTTTTTAATTTAACATTTACTTTTTTTAACCATTTGTGAAGAAACTTTGTTAAATGACCTGATCTTCCTATTTGGTAATTGATTTTACACAGTATATCAAATTGCATATAATACGATTTAAGAGGATAAGGAGGTTATTTTAAACTATTTTCATTTTGGGTCAGATTTATGTTAATATTTTTTAGGCTTATACATGCTATATGTATTTTTTAACCTCATTTTGTTATCTTCATTACATAAAATATTTATCACTTCATAAATGTTTCCAGAGCACTATGGGGTTGATTTACTAAAACCGGAGTGCAAAATATGGTGCAGCTCTGCATAGAAATCAATATGCTTCCAGTTATTTTTGTTAAAGCTTAATTGAACAATCTGAGCTATAAGCTGATTGGCCACTTTGCACAGCTGCACCAGATTTTGCATGCTCCAGTTTTAGTAAATCAACCCCTAAGTGTTTCCTAACAAGAGATCACCATTTTTTTCTACTCCTTCCCACCTATTGGACCTTCCCATTGGTCAATGAGGATATAATCATGACCAATAATTGAACTTAGGAGGGGGTAAGGTCCTATTGGATCTGTACAAAAAAAGGAATAAATAAATAAATAGCTGCATACAACCTTAGTGTAAACGTGTGGTACTCTCGCGTGGTCAATTAAAGTGTGATGTGCTAGCTGACAGCTGCAAACACCGTTTTAACCAATCCAGTAGTTAATTAAGATAAAATTAACAGTAAACGGACTGGCACTGCAAAGGACTTTAACATTAATATTTACCTTTTATTTGTGTATATATGTTTTTACATAATTTAAAGATATAGGCATTTATATGTAATTAAGTCATTAAGACACACAATCCACAAGGAAATATTATTTAGCATTTAATCATTTTTGAGCTAATAACGCAGCACCAGTCTGTTTACTGTTTAATTGCATACAACTTTAGCCGTCTATAACAGGTTCACTTTAAAGTGTCTATTGGGTGGTATTGATACCTTCAGATGAGAGCAAATCTCAATATAAAATGGTGATAATCTCTGATTCTCTTTTGTTCTCCTAAAAGTAGGTTGGGATTAGGGTAGGGTGTCTGCTTCCTTCACTAAAAGGTAATATGAGTTTATTTTCAATGTACACATTGTGTAGGGAAAGACAGGCTTTGATATGCATGTTACAATACCATGTCATGTAGTAGACTTACTAAAGCCTTACATCATACACAAATGTAGAGATGATTCAGAAGCATTTTAGCTAATGATTATGTTCAACAACATTACACAGGAGAAACAATTTTATTTCTGGCTGAGGTGAAGTGAGTTTTTTTGCTAACAAAGGTGAAGCAAATTTTCTCGGGAGTTAACCGTTTAACAACCCGAAACATTAAATTTGCTCATTCAACAAAGACATTAGGATTGTACATTCAACAGAAATTATTAAACTTGTACAGTACAACTGGGGTTGGACAACCAGGGGGGGGGCATTTATAGAGGAATTTGTTCATGACTAATTTTTTTCTGGCTATTGTTTTTTCCATTTCACATTGAAGATTACGCTCTGCAATTGTTGACTTTAGAGAGGGGGGTTCTGAAGTTTTCCGCCTTCTGGCAATGTTCCCTTTTACTGACAGTAAAAGGTGTGTAATTACATCTCTGGACCTGGAGGGGAATTTTTCTATGCCCAAGTGGAGTAAAGCTGCTGATGGGGATGGTGCTGTGGAGATCTGTGATATGGAGGATATTAGGGAGAAGGTCTGTCTCTAATAGGAGCTGAGAGATCTACAAAACCAAAGGAGGTGTGCAATGGTTCCTACACTTCTGCATGCTCTCCAACAAGTGAGGGAGAGTTTGGGTATATTTTAGACAGTCTTTAGGTTGTTAGATACCATCTGTGCAGGGTTTTTTGGTAGGTTTCCCAATGGTTGGAGCAATGGGATGCTGCGTATGTGTATTTTAAGGCCTTCTGCCACATGGGAGGGGTTGTGGTGAGGTTTAATTCTGTTTCCCACTTTGATAGGGTGTTGATTTGGGGTAGAGGTCGTTGATCCACTAGAGCTGCATATATTGTGGATATGCCATGCTTAGGCTATGTGGGTTGAAAGTAAAATCTGACAATCTGTGGAGTGCTTCAGGGATATGGGCTTCCACCAGGAGTTTAGATATTTTAAGGAAGTGGCTGATCTTTACATGTGTGTGGGCTTCAGATTCTGGGAGATGGCATTCATTTTGAAGGTCTTTGGAGGTTTTCGGTCTTTTGAGATGTGATGTCTAGTAGAGAGTTGATTCCATATGTATGCCAATGCTGGATCCGTAGATCCGGGATTCGGTCCATTAGTGCTCTAAGGGGAATGGAGTAGGTATGCATGGGTTGATTGGGGGGTGTCATATACTTTTTCCAGGCCAGAAGTGATGGTTCAACTTGGAAGGTGAGATAGATAATGGGAAGCCCAAAGTAAGAAAAAGGGTGTCCATTGGAGTATTAGTTGTGTGGTGTGAGGAGTCTATACCTGACCAGAGTTTGTTGGGTGAAGGGTGCCACTAGTGGTATAGTTGGTCCAGGATAGAGGTGTAGTAATATGTACGAATGTGGGGGAGCCTTACTCCATCCTGTTTACGGTGTCTTGTTAAAATATGGTTAGCGCACCTAGGGGGTTTTTTGTTCCATATAAATTTTGTAATTTGTCCTTGCACTGAGGAGAAAAATGTTCTGAGGGACTGGTAATACTACTGTGCGGAATAAATATACAAGTTTGGGCAGAACAATCATTTTGTTTGAGGCTATTCTCCCTATTGCAGATAGACCAGAGACTATGAAATAATGAAATAAAAGAGATCACATACAGTAGATTGTTGTGCACAGTTTATTATAGTGCTTGTTGCAGAGCATACAGCCTGCAAACAGAATACAGCATACATTTTTATTATCTATGTGTTATAGTGAAGATAACAGTAGGGCAAAGGTGAGGTACATTCTGGAGCAAATAGTGCATAATTATAGATTAAACTCTGGGCAACCATGCCTTGTTGCTAAAGAAAGTTGTTGGGGTCAGAAAAAAAACAAACCAAGAAAGAAATGATGCATAGATTACAATTAATACTGTACACCAAGCAAATAGCTATTTACACATATGACATACGCATACAAGGTTTAATGGACGATAAAAAAAAAATGTTTACCTATCTATAGACCTTTGAAGGTGTAATCCCCTTGTGAAGTGCTGCATTTTCTTGGAAGACTGTGCCACTGCCAGAAACATTCCTGGAATTTGTTTTCCTGAATGTTGCGCAGTATCCTTGGTGTGGTACACTGGATGATTGAAATGTCATCGAATCTTTGTCCTCTTAAGGCATTTTTTCATTTTGGAAACAGCCAAAAGTCATAGGGTGCTAAGTCAGGGGATTAAGGTGGTTGGTCAAGTTTTGGAATGGATTTCTGGGCCAGGAACTCAAACACGTAACACATCATGTGCAGGAGCATTTTCGTGGTGGAGAATCCACTTGTCAGGCCAGATTTCCAGTATTTTCTGCTAAACAGATACCCATAACTTTTTAATTTTCCACATTTGCATTCATACTTTTTGGCTACTCACTTCTTGCATCATTGTGGACATCTTCCTGTCCCTCCTTAAAAGCTTAAGGCATTCAAAAACACTTGATTTTTATGGAATGTTCACTATTAGAGTTCAGCGAACCTCTGGAAGTCCGGGTTCTGCTGGTCCGTCCGAACTTCGGGACAAAGTCCGGGTCCGGACAGAACCCGAACGATCGCACGGACAACGAACCCCATTGAACCCCATTGAAATCAAAGGGGACCCGAAATTTTAGGCACAAAAATGGCTGTAACAAAGTCCTGGAAAGCCCTAGAGGGCTGCAAAAGGAAGTAAAATGGGGGTAAGGGTAGGGCAAGTGCCCTACAAATGTGTCAAACTTCTACTAGGTGTAAGTGGAGGTAAAAACGAAAAAAATACAAAAATAAAAAATTTTTTATAAATTTCAATAAAGGGACAGGGGTAAAAAAACATCCCGTGAACGGGATGGGAATGGGGGTAAAATGAAGGAAAACGTCGGGAGATCCCGAAAGGTCCTGAAACAATGTCGGTAAAAACACGGATTTTAAAGCCCAGGGGAAACTAAAGTTACCCCAAGTTACCCCAAGCAACAGGCACGCTAGCAAGCCCAAGACAGGCCTGGGCCTGAAACAGGGCTTCAAGCCTGCCTGGTCGTCTTGGGCCTGAAGGTCTCCAAGCGACTTGAGATTATCACTTGTAAGGTATTTTTAGTTCACAAAAACTTACGGAATTCGAAAATTCCTCCCTGTCCTTCTACAGGTGTTACT
>BLSH010389137.1:122765-133810 GCA_018402905.1 Glandirana rugosa
GTATAATCACAAGATTTTAGTAGAAGTTTAACACACCTTTTGGGGATATAGTCGGCGTCCCTTCGGTATAATCACAAAATTTTAGTAGAAGTTTAAGACACCTTTTGGGGATATAGTCGGCGTCCCTTCGGTATAATCACAAGATTTTAGTAGAAGTTTAACATACCTTTTTCGGATAAGATGATTTTAGAACACTAATATGGCTTCCCTGCGGCTGATATAGGGGTTTTCCACAGAATTTGAAGATGATTTTAAAACACTAATATGGCTTCCCTGCGGCTGATATAGGGGTTTTCCACACAATTTGAAGATGATTTTAGAACACTAATATGGCTTCCCTGCGGCTGATATAGGGGTTTTCCACACAATTTGAAGATTATTTTAAAACACTAATATGGCTTCCCTGCGGCTGATATAGGGGTTTTCCATACAATCTGAAGATGATTTTAGAACACTAATATGGCTCCCCGTGGCTGATATAGGGGTTTTCCACACAATTTGAAGATGATACTGGGGAGGGAAAATGGCTAATTGGGCCCAATTTGGACATTTTCACTTAGAGGTGTACTCACTGTTGTTGCCAGCAGTTTAGACATTAATGGCTGTATTTGTTTTGAGTTGTTTTGTTTTTGAGTTATTTTGAGGGGACAGCAAATTTACACTGTTATAGAAGCTGTACACTCACTACTTTACATTGCAGCAAAAGTGTCATTTCTTCAGTGTTGTCACATGAAAAGATATGATAAAATATTTACAAAAATGAGAGGGGTGTGCTCACTTTTGTGAGATACTGTATATACTTAGGTCCCTGATCCAGATTACTCAATGCTGCCAATTTCAGGTGTGGTGGACCACAAGTCCTGTGGTGCAACAGAGACTGAGATTGCTGGTCCCCTTTGCAGACATTGGTTCTTTCCTGTGAGGACCCAGCTAAAAGACATTCAACAGAAAGTGTTCACATCATGCAGCACTGATGTGGACACTCAAAGAAGGGCTGAAGTAGGAAGTGAACAGAAGAGGAGAAGACCTGGGACTGTGGTGTCATGTCACCGTGGCTCGAGGTAGGTAAAAAAGGGAACTTACATAAGGATTTTTTTATTGATCAGATAGGTGGGGAAGGTGAAAGGAAGGGATAGGTGGGTGTCAAGGGAAATCATGGAAAGGATCTTTAAATCCAAGTTTCTTCCAGTTGGTCATGTGTGTAGATACCACTCTATGCATCATTCTCTAGTGAGGCCAGAATGCAAGATGTCGTACATCAAGGAGTTATGTCCATGATAGTTGGGGCTCAAAGGAAATGCATTGATTGAAATCGGGCATCATTCAACCCAGAACAGGAGCTACAGCAAAAGGTCAGAGCAGAAGGTCTATGGTGGACATAGCTGGAAGGGAAGGTGAGTACTAAAGAGAAAACTGCTTCTTTTTTGTTAATGTGTTGAGCGTATAAGGAGCTATAATAAATTGTTTTTTTTAGGTAAATTCATTAGGTTCTTTTCTTATTATGTTAACATGTCCTTCATTTTTTTAACTGGGTGCTTGCAATGTGCAACCTATTGGTTGTGGTACCTTCAGGGCATCTTCTGACATACCTAAGGGAATTCAAAGTATGTACATCTCCATTTTAGAAAGGGCCTTAAATGAGGAAGAGTGACATAACTGACCAATATGGTAACATATTACCTCCTTGAGTGGGAGCAGTGGTCCCTCTGCAGAGGGAGTTAGTACAAATCAGCTTAGAGAGGCTGGAGCAAAGGGTTTAACAATATTTAAGATAAATGCGGAGCTGTACTTAAAAAAGCATTCATTAAGATGACAGTATTTTAACATCATTGCATTAAACCAGCCTTGGCCTCATGCATCTCATAAATCACCTGAGGGCTAATCAGAAGAGAATTAAACAATTTTTCTTACTATTTTCTTTATTAATTCTCAGAAATAGAAATAATATGTGCAACCCATTATGAGAGTCAGCGGTCACACATGAAGCTCCTTCATATCAGGTGTTAAAGTAGATCTATAGGGAAAACTTTTTTTTTTCATTTTGGATAGAGCAAGGGAGGATTATAACCCATCAATTTTTTTTCTTCATTTGTATTTTGGAGACTTCCCTTCGCTTCCTGTCCCATAGCCAAACAGGAAGTGAGAGAAAATCCCTGCAAATATGGGGACCCCCCAGGTCACCAGCATTGGTGTTTCCATTGGAATATTTCCCTCTATTACTTTTCTGGGGGCAACCCAAAGTTTGGGATTTTCTTTTACTTTCACTTAAACAGGACAGGTTTAAACAGGTAAACAGGACAATAGAGAGGGAGCATCTCTCTAATGGGGGTACAATAAAAACTGACAATCATTATATTCCCTTCCCACTCCATCCTAAACAAAAACAAAAAAGTTTTGCCTTTAGTTATACAGTGAAAGTGGTTTTAAAAGCAGGGGTTTCCAAACTTTCTGAACAAAGGACCAGTTTACTGTCCTTCAGGCTTTTGGGGGCTAGACTGGGGCTAGACTATGGCCCGTGGGAGCAGAAAATTCCTTGGTATTAGTGGATGTAAACAGTGCCTCATACTAGTGAGAGAAATTAGTGGGAGGAATAGTGCCTCATTGTTGGTATGAGTGAGAGGAATACTGCCTCATCGATGGTTGGAAAAAAAGTGTCCCAAGGGCTGGATAAAGGCAAAAAAAGGGCCACATCTGGCCCCTGGGCCCCAGTTTGGAGACCACTGCATTAAGGTAAAAAACCTTCTATATAGCCCCCCACCCCCTTAAACTTACCTGAGCCCTATCTCAACCCAGCATTGTGCACAAGAGAAGAGGCTCTCTCTGCTCTCTCTCTCCTCATTGGCCCAGAGACAGCAGCAGGAGACATTGGCTCCTGCTGCTGCCAATTATACCACTGAGGAGGGAGAGGGGGTGGGGTCAAACCATGCTGTATGTGTCACTGAGAGCTGGTTTGGGGGCGAGCACACACAAATGCCCCCATAACATGTCACTTGCTATTGGGGAATTTGGCAGGGGGAGAAGCAGAGAGCGCCAGCAGGGGAACACATAGGAGGAGGTTCGGTACCACTCTGTGCAAAACCATTACACAGAACAAGTATGATATGTTTGTTATGTTTTAAAAATAAAATGTAATCCTTTACAATCACTTTTACTACCATACACCTGTGCTAAGGTCACATCTTAATAAACCCGTACAACTGTACTATAAGGGCCCAATCATACCAGAAGCATTGGTACATTTTTAGCATGCCAACATAAGGACCTGTAAAAAATAAGGTGTATAAATTGGAGCAGCTCACCGTGATGTGTTGCACTGATATGAGCTGATTTACAGTGGAACAATGTAGAGAAATCCCTACTTTTTGAAAAGAATAGAATAGAATAGAAAATAAAAGAATAGAATTGACTAGAAAATATTACAATAGAACAGAAAAAAAATAGAATAAATATAACCATCTTCTGAAATTTGAATTTCGAATATAATACATTTTAATTCAAATGATATAGAAAAGAAAAGAATAGAATAGAAAACAAACTAATAGAATAGTCAATAGAAAAGAATAGAATACAAAGAATATATCAATATAACTGTTTTCCAAAATTAAAATTTCGATTAGAATACATTTGAAGTTGAATAGAATAGAAAAGAATCTAATACAATAGACAATAAAATAATACAATAGAAAATAAAAGAATAACATAAAAAATAGAATAGAATGGAATAAAATTAATATAACCATCTTCCAAAATTCAAATTTCAAATAGAACAAATTTGATTTAGAATGGAATTTGATTCAAATGCAATTTGAATGGAATTTGATTCAAATGCGAATGGAATTCAAATTTGAATTGATTACAATTTTCCTGAATTTGGTCAAATTAAGTTCAATTCGACTGAATTTGGAAAATTGTAACTGATTTGAATTTTGAAGAGACGAAAAGAATTCCGAAAATGAATTCAACGAATTAAACAAATTTAACTAAACAAATTTATGTAAATAATGAATTGAAACGAAACAAAACACATTTTTTTCATTCTCCACATGTCTAAGTGCAATGCACATCAACACACAGGGAAAAAAAGTAGGCCAACATAACTTTGGCTTCTCTGCTGAGACCCTTTGCATGTTCTAAGAAGTGAAAATAAATGTGCATGTTAAAATGCAATACACTGCAATCTACGAATGTCAGTGCAAGTGCACGTCAACACATGTGTGTTTAAATGCCTGTGCTGATTGCACATTGTATGTGAATGTATAATAAATTAGGAGACTCATATAACTGCTAAATATCGCCATAACCCTAAGATACATGGGAAGACAAGGCTTCCCCCTCTTTACAATGGGACTTTAAAGGCATAGTTGAGTAACACAGGTTTGTATTAAAATTCAAAATTTATTTTTTTTCAAATAGATTTACAAAAGTATAAAGCATGTAATTATCAGAAGTACAATACACAGTAAAAAGGGGGTATGTATTACCACATCCTATATTCACATTACAATTATTACATTGTTTGAACCTGTTGCATCAACATATCCAATGCGTTTCGGATGAATTAGACTCCTTCCTAAGGGATATTTTTTTGATAATAGTGTAGGTGTAGTCTTCAAAATAAAATTCATATTAGAATCATTCATTGGGCTGTATACATAACTGACTTCTTAACAATAGAAGGTGGTTTGAAAGACAATACTCACAATGTCCTCAAACTGTGACCCTCCCAGGCCAAGATAAATAAAAACACTCAAATTCAAAAAGTGACTCCTCCACTATGCACATGTCCCATCCCAATGGAAGTGTGACCATATGGGAAAGAAACGGGGAAACAATCTCCAGGACCAAACCGTAGGGGCCCCCAAAAGAAGATGTGCACTGGGATAAAATGTTTTTCTCTAAGGAGAGAGTGAAAGATTCAAACAAATGTGTATATAGTGTTTATCCAGATATAAAGTACGTAGATTAATACAAATGGCCGACATATCTGTCATGTGACCTACTTCAAATAAAGGGGGTATATGATATATGCTCGGCTATATCTACAAGAGAACTTGAGGATAAGAGCCAACAAATGGCAGACTCCCAAAGCAGCAGTACTGTTTGAATGGAAGATGTATTGTAAGTCCTGGGGAATACAATTTCTTTTCCATCTGATCTCACTTCCATTGGGATGGGACACATGTGTAGTGGAGGAGTCACTTTTAGAATTTGAGTGTTTTTATTTATCTTGGCCTGGGAGGGCCACAGTTTGAGGACATTGTGAGGAGTGTCTTTCAAACCACCATCTATTGTTAAGAAGTCAGTTATGTATACAGCCCAATAAACGATTCTAATATGAACTTTATTTTGTAGACTACACCTACACTATTAGCAAAAGAATATCCCTGAGGAAGAAGTCTAATTGTTCCAAAATGCGTTAGCTATGTTGATGCAGCAACTGGTTCAAATAATGTAATAATTGTAATGTGAATATAGGATGTGGTAATACATGCTCCTTTTTTTACTGTGTATTGTACTTTTGATAATGACATGCCATTTCTACTTTTGTAAATCTATTTGAAAAATTAAATTTTGAATTTTAATACAAACCTGTGTTACTCTTCTATTGTATGTGAAGGGAACCTAAATGATCCTTTTCTTAACATTATTTAAAAACCCTAAATTCACCTTCATTTAACCAAAGCAGCTTTTGGAATGCACCTTGTAAGACATAAATGTGGACTTTAAAATCAGGCTAGGGGTTAGAATCACCTTTCACCTACCTTTCATCCTACTACAAATGACTTCAACAAATTGCAAATTACTATTTCCTCTGTTTGGAGTCACAATGTGAGTCAGAAACTAGCATAATAGAAAGCTTGTTAGTTCATGTTCATTATTTATTGCTGGGTGGAGTAATGACTGTACATCTGAGATGTATACAAGGCCATTATCTACACAGGGTTTAAATAGTCCTCGAGAGTGTAAAAGCAGAAGAACGAACGCAGGAACGTGGTAGAGCAAAGACCAGACAGGATAATTTATTTCAACAGTGACTATCGGTAAGGGTTTCATTTTTCATTAACACATTTTTAATCCACAAAAATGTATATAGGAGTCCAAATTGTAGTGAAGTTTTATTATAACATTATTTTGAGTTATTATGATTTTAGTTATTGCCTTAAAGTGTATGCTTGATCAAAGAGAAAAAAACCTGAAAAAAATCAGTACATTTGCCCGTGGTTGTAAACATAAATGTAAAACGTGTACCTATAGGTAAGCCTATAATAAGGCTTACCTATGGGTACTATAAACATCTCCTAAACTTGCGCTGTTTAGGAGATATTTATTGTGTACTGCGCATCGTCGCATGCGCTGTGAAGAAATGGCCCTCTGTGCCCTTTCTTTACTAGTGAGTGCCGTGACTTCATGCAACTCTGGCCAGTCGCAGAGTACACAGCCTGGAAGGAATAGCGGCAAACATAGATGTGACCTCCTGCGGAGACAGCACAGGCTTCGTTTGCAGGTAAGTGCCACATAATGGGCTATTGTGCAATGCATACTAGCCCATTATGTTTTTACTTTGCAGGGAACAAAAGAGGAAGTAAAGCCCATCATGAACTATAATGGCATACCAGTCTTAGCCATAGGGTTCAATATTGGGTTGGCCCTCCCTTTGCAGCTATAACAGCTTCAATACTTCTGGGAAGGATTTCCACAAAGTTTAGGAGTGTGTCTATGGGAATGTTTGACCATTCTTCCAGAAGCACATTTGTAAGGTCAGGCACTAATGTGGGATGGGAAGGCTTGGTGAGCAGTCTCCGCTCTAATTCATCCCAAAAGTGTTCTATTGGGTTGAGGTCAGGACTATGTGCAGGCCAGTCAAGTTCCTCCACCCCAAACTCGCTCATCCACACATCGCCAAAAGTATTGGGCCACCCCTCCAAATCATTTGGTGGAAGAGGGATTATGGTCAAAAAATGGACCCTAACAGACTAACTAGAGGGACTTTAATGGGTACCAAAAGATATAAAAAGTATCACTTTTTTTATTAATGCAAGATTACAATATTGATATGTAAATATGTATCAAAGACATAAAAGAACAGACAAGGATGCCAAACAGTATGACACTCCTCTTAGTGTTAATTCTGGTTGACCCCACTGTAGTGGGGGATAAGAAATTGCTGTGGTTTCGACACAGTTGCGTTTCACAGGAAATAACCCGCTTCTTCAGGAAAAAATTACTTCAAAACACTAGAATAGGGAATAATACAAACATCAGTTTCAATCTCAATTAGTCAATGAATATACCAATTTGATTGTTATCAAATACCTCAAAATTTGTATACAGACAAACAAGTGAAAGCACAGTTTATGGTCCTCCTACAGCCAATCACAGCCAACCCTGCAATGCCATGGGATAGTCCTCTGCAGTTCCCAAGGGGATACCAGATCCTTGTATGGTTGTAGCTAGCTGTCTGAAAAAGTGTCTAGAAAGAGATCCTGATACCATGTGTGGCTGACAGGGCACTATATTCTATCAATGAACACAAAGCTTCCTCTGATTGGCTGAGCCAGAGGTAGGCTAATGATGTCACAACCGCTGACTCACTCAATTAGAGGAAGCTTTATATTCATTGATAAATACATTGCTTTCTCTGAATGGCTGAACACCGCTGTGATAGACTCTACTGTGTTCCGGGTATGAGACAGGAACCTCAACTACATACAGTTTATACCACACATCCAGCAGCCTCACATGTTTGTGAGGGACATAGTTTGTTTGGGCCAGCTTGGCCCAAACAAACTATGTAAAGTGTATAAAAAGCTGGAGTTCAGCTTTAACTATAGATAAATGTCCATTTCCCCATGTGTGTCATATCAATCAAATGTTTTGTCAACTATAGATTGATTATTCCTATCAGAAAAGATTGATCTGAAAATAAATCCATTGTTTATCAAAATGTGTTTGCCCACCATTAAGTCCTTTAACCACTTCCGGACCAACACCGTCACCTGACGGCGATCACTTTGAAGTGGAATACCATTGTTATGGTAGCAAATAGCTACCATAACCCTGGTATCTTTTTTTTTCAGCCGGCGATGCTGTGTAAGATAAAAGTGGCCTTGCCACGAGATCACTTTTATCAGCGGCGGGAGAGGTGCCCCCCCCCCCCCGCTGGTCTCTGGTCATCTCTGCCGCTCACTGGACCCACCGGCAGCGGCGGAGATGATCGGTTCCTTTCCCCCCCCAGTGCCCTTGAGCCAAGTGAGTGGCTGAAGCCGTTCACTCAGCTACATAACATGGCTGGGCAGAAGCGACGTCACAAGTCATTTCTGCCCAGTGATCTTAAAGGGCCCATTTTTTTTTTCACTGTCGTTTTTTTCAAATTATTTATTTATTTTTGCATCTCACTGTAAATATGAGATTTGAGGTCTTTTTGACCCCAGGTCTCATATTTAAGAGGTCCTGGCATGCTTTTTTATATTACAAGGAATGTTTACATTTCTTGTAATAGGAATAAAAGTGATCAAATTTTTTTTAAAAAGAGAACAGTGTAAAAATGAAAGTAAAATAAGTAATTAAAAAAAAAAATTAAAGTGCCCCGTCCCTGCGAGCTCACACGCAGAAGAGAACGCATACGTAAGTACCGCTCACATATGAAGACGGTGTTCAAATCACACATGTGAGGTATCGCCGTGATCGTTAGCTCTAACCTGTAGAATTTTTTAAACATTGCAAATGGAGATTTTTAAGTTGCAAAGTTTGTCGCCATTCCGCGAGCGGACGCAATTTTGAAGCATAACATGTTGGGTATCATTTTACTCGGCGTAACATTATCTTTCACAATATGGAAAAAAGTCGGCCTAACTTTACTGATGTATTATTTTTTAACTCAAAAAACTGATTTTTTTTTAAATCGCGCTTGTAAGACCGCTGCGCAAATACGGTGTGACATAAAGTTTTGCAACTACCGCCATTTTATTCTCTAGGGTGTTAGAAAAAAAAACAATTAAAAATGTTTGGGGGTCCTAAGTAATTTTATAGCAAAAAAACCTGGTTTTAACTCGTAAAACAGGCTTGGTCTTGAAGTGGTTATTATTTGTTTTCTTCATATATTACCCACAATGCCTTTGTTCCTCCTCTGTAATTATTACAGGACAATGTTTCCAGTTGACCCCATGATGATCCTTCTGTCCGTTGTGGTCATCCTCTTCTTTGCCCTTGTATACGGCAGTAAGAAGCAAGACAAGTACAAGAATTTCCCACCTGGACCTAAACCACTGCCAATCATTGGAAATATGCTCAGCCTTGACATGAAGAAACCGCATAAGACATTTATAGAGGTAATATGTTGCTTATTATTTCAAATCCGACTTGGGTTGAAAATAAATCTATTTCAATTTTTCAAATTTTTAGCAAATTTGCTGTGGCCGAATGTTGTGCTGACCCAGACTCAAACATCAATTTAAACTAATTTTAATCAGCTTAAAAAATATATATTTTACATGAAGTTGCCATACCATACCCCGTTGCTTTAAGACAAGGTACAGTTCTGTAAATATTGGGGTTGTTTTACTAATGGCGAATAGGCAGTTCAATTGCATGGGAATTTTCCAAAGAGTTTAGTGAATGTGGTGAAGTTTCATTTTGTAAACAAAACCCAACTACATTTCCGCAAGGAAAATGCACTTGATTGAATGATGTAAATCAGCAGAGCTTCACCTCATTCACCAAGTGCTGTGGCAAACGTCCTTGCAAAGTGCAACTTCCCTTGCAAAATGAACAGCCTATTTGACTTTAGTAAATCAACTCCATTGTGTTTTCTGTCACCAGTGACACTTCAGGAATTCATTTGTTTACATACATTCCACTACTGGGTTGTCATAAGAATTTACTGTCGGCATCACGGTGAACACTAATTACCTTACCACTAAGCCTATGTTCATACAGTACAAATCCATTAGTAAAAATTATGATCGGGCTGTATCTCATTCGTCAAAATGTCAGATTTATTACAATAAACTTTAATTAACTTTAGATTCTAATAAATGAAAAACAGTGCATTTATAAGTTTACTTCTCTTTACTTGCAGATTTCCTTGAATACTGTAATTAATTGATCCGTAATAAACTAAAAATTACTATTGTTTTAACGGTCCCATTATGTAATTTGATTTACAGTTATCCAAGACGTATGGTCCAGTAATAGGTGCCCAAATAGGAACGGAGAAGGTAGTTGTCCTCTGTGGATATGACGCTGTGAAAGATGCTCTAATTAACCACGCTGAGGAATTTTCAGACAGGCCAAAGACACTGTGGTTCCCTAAAACCCTAAGAGAAAACGGTACATTTATTCAAAGATGTATTATTAAAACATTATAAAATGAATTGGCATACATTTGTGAAAAATATTGACTGATATTTTGGCCATAATAACTGGATGTTTAATGCTAGCAGGTTTTAGGCATAGAAATAAATTTCCCATTCTGCATAGATCAAGCATTCAATGAAATCTACGGGGACCTGTGTAGGTCAAGTGTTCCATGAAATCTTTGGGGACCTGTGTAGGTCAGGCGTGCCATGAAATCCATGGGGACCTGTGTAGAACAGGTTTTCCATGAAATCCATGGGGACTTGTGTATGTCAGGTGTTCCATGAAATCCATGGGGACCTGTGTAGGTCAGGTGTTCCACAAAATCCATGGGGACCTGTGTAGGTCAGGTGTTCCATGAAATCCATGTAGGTCAGGTGTTCCATGAAATCCATGAGGAAATAACAAAGCCAGTAATTATTGGATACAGGATAAACTAGGCTTTCTGTGGTTTCTGTTTTATAAACAAATCATTTTTACATGTCTTTGTATGTTCAGTAGGTGAAACTCAATCATGTTGTATTGTCCATCACAGATCTCCAGCATTAAAGGGACACTGTCACCTTGCCCATATGGCGCAAATTGACAGTGTCTTTGTAAAGAACCCCCCCACTCCTCGATACTCAGCTTACCAGTGCTTCCTTGAAGCTTCTTGCTCCTGTGCAGCCAGTGCTAAAATAACTACTGTT
>BLSH010389137.1:133820-152975 GCA_018402905.1 Glandirana rugosa
TTGGGGACCTGTGTAGGTCAGGCGTGCCATGAAATCCATGGGGACCTGTGTAGAACAGGTTTTCCATGAAATCCATGGGGACTTGTGTATGTCAGGTGTTCCATGAAATCCATGGGGACCTGTGTAGGTCAGGTGTTCCACAAAATCCATGGGGACCTGTGTAGGTCAGGTGTTCCATGAAATCCATGTAGGTCAGGTGTTCCATGAAATCCATGAGGAAATAACAAAGCCAGTAATTATTGGATACAGGATAAACTAGGCTTTCTGTGGTTTCTGTTTTATAAACAAATCATTTTTACATGTCTTTGTATGTTCAGTAGGTGAAACTCAATCATGTTGTATTGTCCATCACAGATCTCCAGCATTAAAGGGACACTGTCACCTTGCCCATATGGCGCAAATTGACAGTGTCTTTGTAAAGAACCCCCCCCCCCCCCACTCCTCGATACTCAGCTTACCGGTGCTTCCTTGAAGCTTCTTGCTCCTGTGCAGCCAGTGCTGAAATAACTACTGTTGGTGACCTGGAAGAGCACTGATGTTATGTACTCATGCACACAGTGCTCAGATCTTGTGATTGCCTACTAGGCCCAAGTAGTGATACAGGGTAGGAGATCAGATGCTGCACAATACCTGAATTGGTATGTATAATCGCTGGCTTCAGAGGAGGAACAGGGGATCACTGGTAAGGTGTGTATAAGGGTGTTCTGGGGATGGGGCTATGCAGAGACACAGGGGTTGATTTACTAAAGGCCCATCGACTGTGCCCTTTGCAAGTGCGGTTGCTCAAGAGCTTAGTAAATGAAGCAAAGTTTCACTTTGCAAAGACTACCCATGCAAGGAAAATACAAAAACTGCATTTTAGCTTACACATGATTGGATGATGGAAGTCAGTAGTGCCTCCCCTCAATTGCTAAGCTCTGGAGCAACTGCATTTCTCGAAGTGCACTGTCTATTTGCCTTTAGTAAATAAGTCCCATTGTCACTTTGCTCTGCATAGACAAGCTGATAGTGGCTCTTGAAATTATCAGTATTAGTATGGTTCAAATAAGGATACAGTATTTACATCAGAATATGGCCTTGTGCTTCATGATTAGTAAGATAAGGGGGACCTTTGCAAATGCTGCAGCAAAGAAGTAAATTAGGATGAGGGGGACCTTTGCAAATGCTGCAGAAAAGAAGTAAATTAGGATGAGGGGGGCCTTTGCAAATGCTGCAGCATCCAAAGCAGCTATTTGCCAGTTCACCAAGCAGATCTGTTTGTTTAGCAGGACAAACTGGTTATCCATGGTGACATGAATCACAGCAAATTGAACCATTTATTACTAGCAAAGTTGTAATTCACATGCCACCAATAAATCAGTATTGCTGGTTTTGAGTGCCTTTACAGCATATCATACCGATGGACATAGTAAAACAACTCAAAGATGTAGATAACATTAACTTAGGACAGGACTGGTTTATGTACAACTCTTATTACAGCCCCTTGCTGATTCAGTTGCATTACAAAATTTGGAAATCCTGCTACCTTTTTCTATATGTTATTTGAGCTGGAGTTGATGATGAAGGTCTGGATAAAAATAGAGAATATTACAATGCTTTTTTTGGAAAAAAAAAAAAAACGTGTCATTGTTGATTATATGATATCTTAGTGTATATTTACTTTCAATAGCTTTTATTAAAGTTGTGAAAGTGAACAGTATGTATCTTACAGTAGTACATTTTACATATAAGGATGCATATACAAAGCATTGATCTCACAACAATCTACTGACAGTGGTAACAAAAGGTAACTGAGCCTTCAATCAAGTGTTTGCTAGGTATGGTGCCAATCCTTCCGAGAGCTATGTGGTTCAATGGAGGCAATGGATTTAGCGGGGCAAACCCGACCTTCCCCCAGACATCTCTTTGGGAACATGCTGTGTTTGGAAGGGGTTGTGGGTCGACTCTCCCCTGCAAGTGAAGGAATGAGAAATATTCTCCCTGCCTAGTTCTCGTTGCTCAGGGAAGAATTGCTATCACATCCGGTTATTTGCACTTCTTAACTCAGCGCATAATGGTCATTTATTTAATACCATCAGAATATGAACAGTTTAACAATATTAAGCCTTCTCTACTGTATAGTAGGCTTGAAATCATATGATACTTAGTGTATATTTAATTGGGAACAATACAGGTGACTTTACACGCACAGGTTGTAAACTGTATATATTCTGTCTAGGGGTTGTTTTTACCAATGGAGAGAACTGGAAGGTGATGAGAAGATTCACACTTTCCACACTGCGGGATTATGGGATGGGGAAGAGAACTACAGAAGACAAAATAATCGAGGAAGCTGAATACTTGGTACAGGCTATTCAGTCATATGGAGGTAAGTGTTCATTAAATCATCTCAGAAAAAACAAGATGGTGGCAAGATTTCTTTAGTAACATAAACATATCAGAAACCTGGTCAACTTCAGCTGAGCATATGATGAAATGATGATAAACAGAGGTTACCTTAAGACAACAAGCAGCGTCTGAATATGCAATGAGCACTATGCCCACTACCTTGTGCATATATCATTACTAGCTTTACAAAAAACACCATTTTAAAAATATCAGCACATACTGATATGGTCATATACAATAGGCTTGTTGGCAGGTGTAGTGCCCCTTTATGTAATGCCACTCCTCTGATGATGTAGTGGGTAGAGTATGTGCCCTTTTATTTTCGGCTGTGGGTGGGGCCCGGCAAGAGGGGGGTATGGGAACAGGTTAGCCCTGACCACCATAATGTAGGTCTGTGATTTGTGTAGGAGAGAGTCCTCTGCAGGTTTGGACTGTCAGGAGGCTTGAGGTGAGAATCGCATGTTGCGGGAACTCACAAAGGAAAGTTCCCGCTTAGCAGGTCTGTAGCCTGGAGTGTAGTAGGCTTCCAGGACCTGGGTCTTGTGACACACCTTGTGTCAGAACCCACACTGGGGGACTCATGAGGGTTTGCTGAGAAAGAAAGCTGAACTCTTGTTTATAGCATGGAAGTGCTCTGCACTGTGACCAGTGTAAAGAAGGAAAGTGTAAAGCTTTTGTGCGAATATCATTCTACAGTAAAGAGTTGAAAAGCACTTTGTGTGTGGGCATTCTTCACTCTCAAGGAGGGCCTCAGGCCAGGAAATGTGAGTACTACAGAATAGTGCATATCCTATCAGTACAAGAAGCCAAGTGGGACCTTGGCCAATTGGCTGCAGAACTGATCAGTATATTCTGACAGCAGAGGAGTCCCTGCTGTCAGAATGCAATAGCACAGTGGGGAGAATTCCTGAATTCACCTTGCTTGCATGCATGGGGAAATCCATTCAGCCATCTATGGACAGCTTAAAGATTTTACAGCCTCTCTTCTGTGTATCTGTGATCTCTTGCTACTTCTTGAATGCCCCCTCCTTCGCCCCCCACCTGTCATCAGGTCACTGGTTATCAGAAACTGTAGTTTAGATCAGGGGTCTCCAAACTTTCTAAACAAAGGGCAAGTTTACTGTTAGACTTTAGGGGGCCAGACTGTGACCACAGGATTAGAAAATGCCCCAGCATCAGTTGAAGTAAACAAGACCTCATCTTTGTTGTCACTGAGAGGAATTGTGCTCCATTGTTCGCGTCATTGGTAGGAATTGTGCCACATCATTGGTGTCAGTGAGCCCTATTGTTGGTGTCATTGGTAGGAATTGTGTCCCATCATTGGTGTCATTGGTAAGAATTGTGTCCCATCATTGGTGTCATTGGTAGGAATTGTGTCCCATCATTGGTATCACAGGGAGGAATTGTGCCTGTCATTGGGAAGAATTGTGCCCCATCATTGGTGTTATTGGTAAGAATTGTGCCCCTTCATTGGTGTCAGTGAATGAAATAGTCACCCAAGGGCCAGATAAAAGCAAGCAAAGGGCTACATCCACCCCCCGGGCAGCAGTTTTGAAACCACTGGTTTAGGTCCTCTAAATTGGTTAACTATACATAAAGTTGTTTAAATGCATAGTCAAGTTGATTTTTTTTATGTTTTAAATTCCAGGAAAGCCCTTTGACAATCTGACCATCATTAATGCAGCTGTGGCCAACATCATTATATCCATACTACTGAGCTCTAGATTTGAGTATGAGGACCCTACATTACAGAAGCTCATGAACATAGCTAATGAGAACTTAAAACTCCTGGGCTCACCTTTAATCAGGGTAAGTCACTGTTATTTGGATATAAATAGGTATGTGCCAAAGAAATGTTTTATTTGTCTAACAGTAAAAATGAGATTTGAAATATAAAAACAAGCAAAATCAGCTACAAAAAAATGGAACAATACTTGTAGGAAAATTATATAAAACACATAAATGCTTAAAACAGAAAAAGTATTCCTGTGCTTAATTCCGTGGATGTATATGCTTATAAAGTGTGGTGTCAGATGCGTGAATAAGGGTGTAAAATAAAACAGATAGTAAATATTGAATTAATAAATAAATAAAATTACATGAATTTAGTGGACATCAATATCTTATAGCTTCACCAGTGACTCTGTGCAAGGCTCATTCATACATTTTTCTAATTGCTGTAATATCTATAGTAAACAAGTGTATCTAAAATTTAGATACACGTGTTTACTATAGATATTACAGCAATTAGAAAAATGTATGAATGAGCCTTGCACAGAGTCACTGGTGAAGCTATAAGATATTGATGTCCACTAAATTCATGTACCGTAATTTTATTTATTTATTGATTCGATATTTACTATCTGTTTTATTTTACACCCACGCATCTGACACCACACTTTATAAGCATATACATCCACTGAATTAAGCACAGGAATACTTTTTCTGTTTTAAGCATTTATGTGTTTTATATAATTTTTATATTATATATATATATTTTTTGAAAATCATCCAGATTTTGTGATTGACCTTTTTTTATAACCAGGGGTCAACCCATACTGATATAGAATAATAATCCAGATAAGAGCAGCGCCACTCCCACCTAATCCAATCCATATTATTCGACTACACATCTCGTGCAGTTCGGTGGAGGAACCAGCTCTGAGAATAATAGAGAAATATCTATCAGTTAGCGCGGAACATATATACCTTTTGTTCCATTGCAATAGATTGTCTTTTATTATTATAATAATATACTGTAGCTTCATTTGTGAGAACAAATGATATTTCTGTTTGTCCAACATATTATATAACATGTGACAAAACAATTTTTATTTCTTTGTAAAAAATATACAAAACATTGTCCCCTTAATACTGATATAATTAATCAGAACTAATGTGTAAGCGTGTAGCGAAGGGCTACACTAAGTAACAAATTTTGTTTGTAAAAATAATTTTTGACTGGATGGCTTTTACTCAATCTACATTGGCTCATTACCAGCCTTAGATGCACATATGGGTGCAAACCTGCCATCTTCTCCCCCCCTTAAAAAAATACAAAATTATTATACCATCCTAATGTTAGAAACATTAATAGTTTTCCATTACCTGTTGCTGATCTGTCAAGCCAAGGGGTAAAGAAACTGCAGCTGAGAAGACTAGATCTGCATAGCTACACAAGGAAACTGAGACCAAATTAATAAATTAATAATAGTAAAGAAAAAGGTGTGCATACACCAGCAAACAGTGAACATAAAAATACAAAAGGTACAGGAACAAAGGGAGCAGAAGTAAGGCAACGGGGTGCAGGGTACAGGATACAGGGTAGAGCAAGATCAGGAGCAGGAGCAATGGCAACAGCATCAGACTAGCACAGCAAGCAAATCAAAACACTGACGCACGATGAACTAACAGAGGAAAGACATCAAGTGATTCTAGAGGAAAGATTAAAAAAAAAAGTTACCTGCTCTGTGTAATGGTTTTGCACAGAACAGCCCCGATCCTCTTCTGTTAGGGTCCCCTGCTGGTGGTCCTGGCTCCTCCCCCCTGTTGAGTGCTCCCAATAGCAGCCTCTTGCTAAAGGGCACTCAAGCAGGCTCGCTCCAAAGCAATGCTCTCTGTCCATTCACACACAGAGCATGGCTCGGCCCCGCTCCCTGCTCTCTCCTCATTGGCTCACTGGCGGTGATTAACAGGCAGCAGGAGCCAATGGCTCCTGCTGCTGTGTTAGCCAATGAGGAGAGAGAGACCCAGGAGAGCCGCTGCTCTCATGCACATCACTGGATTGAGCTGGGGGGTCAGGTAAATATAAAGGGTACCTTAAAGTGACACGCACTATTTAATTTACATTGTCCCTTCTATTTCTGTATGTGGATGATGGTATTGTTTTTAAATTTACAATCTTTATTCCCAGTCATCATTTGTGTATTGAAGAAATGTAAACATTATTCTTTTTTATGACTTTTTTGACTTCCTCTTTTCACTTTTGGTTATATTGACTTTGTTCTCATCCCAACATCCTACCCATCGAGCACTGTAAACCCATATCTTCCTTGTACACCACATTTCCACATGTTTTTTTTTGGTCAGCTGCACTGGGTTTGGTAATTTTTATACAATCTATTAGACTTCCATTACATGACCCATGGTTTAACACTTGAGGATTTAAGGTTTCTTCTAAACTGAGCATGTGAAAAGCTGCCAACACTGTTGTGCAAATTCCCCAACTGCATTGGGGACATGGATATAAGGGAGAAATATAACAATAGGATCAACCAATTTGTTTTCAGAATACAGAAAACAAGTCTCATTCTGACTAAGTGAGTATGAACAGCATGTAATACACCATTTATTGATATTTTTTTATGATATGGGTTTAGTTACACTTTAAGGTAAAAAACCTTGAGCCACACCTTCAGTACCCTCACAGCAGCCAGCATCAGGTAAAGACTAATTACTGGAGACTGCTGGCTGCCCTGGGATACACACTGTTCAACACTGGAAATACAACTTTTCGCTCAGGGAACCACAGTGCCACCAGCAGGTGAACAAGGCCCTGACAGAAACATTATGTGATTTCAGGTGATATAGCCTATATTTTACTCAGTATCGCTTTATATAAAATCAATAAATAATGTGTTTCTTTTTTTTTAAGCTGTATAACAGCTTCCCATTCCTGATAGGCTTATTGCCAGGAAGCCACAAGCAGATTGCTGAAAACCTTTTCCAAATGCAGAACTTTATAAGAGCAACATTTGTTAAACAAAGGAAAGAGTTGGACGTAAATGACCAGAGGAACCTTATTGACACATTCCTGGCCAAGCAACAAGAGGTAAATATTACTCTGTTTGATCAATGGACCAATCATCAGGCACAACACATCATTCAATAATTCTTTTTGTAAATCTTGTTCTTTTTTTAAATTTTCCACATGAAAAACACAAGCATGAGAGTAACAATTTGCAAGTACATATACATTTTGTATGCTTTACAAGCATATTAAAGGTAACCAAAAATTCCCAGTTAGAAGAAATCCAAAGCTTAAACAATAACACCTGAGCAATTGCAAAGATGCTATTGCCAATTACCTCAAGGAATGTTAACCATAGTAATGAAGAAATGCTTATGGTGATAAAAGACGGGTTTGCTTTAAACTATAAATTCCCAGGGATTTTGTTTTTGTTTTTTTTTAATTCAAATACTAAATTATCTATGTTTTATTATTATTTTAAAATTGTTAATAGTGAAAGTAAAAAGAAACTGATTATTCATTTTCATCCTAGCTTGGGGTTTGAAGAAAAAAAAAACAATAAGTAGACAATATAATTATTTTTTATGTACCACACCCCCTAAGGATCCACTGGTGAATTTGTTCCTATTCCCCCCTTAGAGGACACAAAGCATTTTCTTAATTCTTCTACCGGTTCAGAAAACAGTCTAAGCGTTCTTTTAGGGTTTTCAAAGGGAACGTTGAACTAGCTTAGGGTATGGCAGCATGGGACACCTGATAAAATGAAACTGTACAATTTGAGGAGATTTGAGAACATCTTCACAAACTGTTGGCTGCACTTCTGCAAACTAAATGTCCCAGAATTCCTCATGCTGCTGGTGACTTGTACACCATCAGGAGTTAAAAGCTACACACTGCCACTTTCCTTCAGCATTGGGGGTCATCTACTCACTTAATCACGGGATCACCTGTTGCCTCCTGCAGATATCCACTATGCTCTTTCCAGTGAGGGAGATATATAGACTCACATCACCATAGGGCTGTTGGACTCTTCCCCTCCAACTTCCTTTCTGGTTCACTCCTGTGAGCTTCCTCCTGACCCAACTTGACCTTTGAACATGGTTAAGGCCTAGCTGGGACCTTGGTGTTTTCCTCAACGTTCTCTTAAGAATCCTGTACCAGGGGTCTCCTCCTGCAGGACTTGACCCAGGGATACTGCACTCTGCTGCCTAGGCCTCAGGCTATTTATGGTCTCTCTCTCCTTCTTCCACACACACCTCCCCATGGATTGGATAGAGTCCCATAAATATTCAAGCTGCCCAATATTTCCTTCCTCTCACTATATTTATAGAATCCTCTAGGGAAGTAACAGAGCAGCAGCCTCTGAAACACTGAACAGCCCTAACCAATCAATCCCCTGCTCCTCTTTTTACAGGGGAGTCAGGCTAAATTTTCTTAGCTGCCTAATCTAAACCAGGAAACTACTACACCTATTTTAGGTTGTGAACTGCATTACATTAATAATGTTAATTATCTATTTATGAATGAAACCTTCTTGGTTAAAATTGAGTTGGTTCAAGCTGTTACTTGACATATTTAATACATTTTTATTATTTAGTCTAGATGTGAAATAGAATAGTTGGTAATCATATTATGCTTTGTCTTCTGGCATTAAAGAAATCTACAATGAACAACTTAGAAATGGATCCAATTTTTTAAATAAATGCCTGATAATGAAACCGCTATCTGGACCAGGTACTTTCCTGTTAGAGAAGCTTTTATTCACTCTTTACAAGAGTACACAAAAGTCTAAAGTTTTCAGAGGGCAAATTAGGTGGCATTGTATTCAAAAAGAAACATCTAATTTTCCACAATCTTTAATTTTAGTTAAATTGACTCTTAGACAATATAGTAAATGTTTACAACATTCAAAATGACTTTACTGTTTTTGTTAATGTTTTGGCACATCTATTAGCCTTAACTCCAGGCAGGTATAAAGGACAGAAATTAAGCAGCTCCATGTTCATTAATACGTCCTCAAATATTTTATTTTTGAATGCAAGCAAGAGAAAGTATATAATTTATCTCGGTATCAGCTTCTTGCAATTGCTGTGCAGAAGAGCTCAAAGAAGGGAGGGAAAAGCAGTACAAGTTGATGGTCAAGTGTGTTGCACTGCGAGAGGTATGATGAAAAAATGAAAGTAAGCAGAGTGAGACAAAGATGAGGTCATCATTGTGCTGCTATTCCTGTTACTATCAAGTCACAGGATTGGGGTCCTGTCAGTGAAAGTGAAACTACAGCAGAGAAAGACCAGGTCTCCAAATCTGCCAGGTGGGACTGTGCTGCATGAAAGAGCAGTGTAAATCTTTTTGGTGTGTAAAAGCTGTGCATTTGTCTGACATTCAGCTTTAAATGTGCAGTTAAAAAAAATGGTTTGGATACAGTGGCGGCCGGCCCCCTAATCTCTATGCAGAGTGCCTGATGCATGGATTCCAATGAGGTTTTTTTTTTTGGAAGCACATGATTAGAGCCTGAGGCTCTAATTGGCTTCAAAAAAGGGTGGGCTCGGGGCACTCTGCCACACACCATCCAGTTGTGTGACAATAGCAAGTAAATATTCACTATTGTCTTCTCCCAGCCATTCAGGAAGCAGGTCCTGAGAGCTGTTTGACCAGGGAGTCTTAGGAGGAGTAGTAGTGAGGAGCAGCAGCCCTACCCCGGATAAATCCTTGTCACCTGCTTCCTAAGGTAAGGAGGCCTCTGATCTTCCGTCTCCCACGTAGGAGGGGTTCGCAACATCCCATCCGTCTCCCATGGGGGGGTCGTTGCCTTCCCGTCCGTCTCCCGTGGAGGTGGGGTGGTGGCGTCAGTTTGTCCCCCCCAAAATATTGAGCACCAGCCGCTGTTTCGATATTATCATCATATAAGGTTTTTAGTACATTTCTAGCATGTTCGTTGCTAAGAAATTCATTTATTCTAATACAGATATTTTAGACAAATAATCTCTATTTGCTGTTGCTTATTTGTTTTCTTTTTGGATCCAAATTTAAATACATCACCCCACCCCCTTTGGCCCCCTATGAGATCTTCAAAGACATGGCTGTTGATTGCATTTTTAATATAATCTCCATCTAGTTCATTATTCATTTAGGTATATTTAGTTTCTGGGCAAATCTACCGCAATAAAAATTTTAGAACAACAACATAAAGGCAACATGCTTTATTTTCAATAGGTTTTTGTTAAAGTTTTAAGAAACAAATACAAATAAAAAAATGCTGAAATCATACATAGATCAGTGTACAGAGTATTTTGTAGCGAGACATTCTATGGAAGATTTACAGTATAGAGCCACCTGGAAGTAACAATGCAGTAGAGGCAAATGTAACTTCATATAATATCGAACAAGTGGCTTCAACATGAGGGAAGAGAAAGTAAGTGGGATAAGGGGTAGAGAGGATGGGTAGGAGGTATAGGGAAACAAGGACCTGGTGGGGAGGAAATATAGGGAAACAATGACCTGGTGGGGAGGAGGTATAGGGAAATAAGGACCTGGTGGGGAGGAAGTATAGAGAAACAAGGACCTGGTGGGCAGAAAGTATAGGGAAATGAGGACCTGGTGGGGAGGAAGTATAAGGAAACAAGGACCTGGTGGGGAGGAAGTATAGGGAAACAAGGACCTGGTGGGCAGAAAGTATAGGGAAACTAGGACCTGGTGGGGAGGAAGTATAAGGAAACAAGGACCTGGTGGGGAGGAAGTATAGGGAAACAAGGACCTGGTGGGGAGGAAGTATAGAGAAACAAGGACCTGGTGGGGAGGAAGTATAGAGAAACAAGGACCTGGTGGGGAGAAAGTATAGGGAAACAAGGACCTGGTGGGGAGGAAGTCTAGGTAAACAAGGACCTGGTGGGGAGGAAGTATAGAGAAACAAGGACCTGGTGGGAAGGAAGTATAGGGAAACAAGGACATGGATGTAGGAAAGAAGAAATCCAGGGGGTGTAGAACAACAGTATCCAGTCATACCAGGTGAAAAGAAATAACCTAAGCCATCCTTCCTAAATTGTACAACTGTGGAGAACAGGAGGAAGCAGACATATTTTAAGTTAGATTTTTGAATGCCAACATTCTCTCCATTTCAATGTGTTAATGTGTTGGTGTTGAGAAAGGGATTTCTATAGTCTAACTAGATCAGTGTTTCTCAAACTTTTTTGTCTTGCTGCGCACCAAAATGATCTAAAATTTTTCATGGCACACCTGAAAAGATTTAACAATTTTTGTGGTGAAGAACATATTTATTTAGGTTATGCCCGCTTTTGAGAGCAAATCAGATTGAAGCGATTGTAATCTTCTTTGCACTTTCACTTGCTTCCTTTATTTTCATTTAACAGTTTCTCTTTCAAAGTTCCAGACATGATTAAGTATTTCTCCATTGCTAAGCAATGAGCAAACTTTATTTATAAGCATCAAAGTTGGAATAGAACAATCTCTATTATTATAGTGTAATATAATTAGAGCGATCAAGTTCTCCCAAGATCTCGCACAAGTCTTGTGTTACGAAAGGAGCCAATGAATGACAGACTGACAGAGATTGTGTTTTTTATGTTACCTTTTTAACTATTGCAACATTGATTTACCATTTAATTTTTTTAATATGTCCAAGACTTCATAACGCTTGCAATTTTAAATATTTTTCAAAACTTCCACGGCACACAGTTTGAGAATCATGCTTTTCCTGTTACTATATAGTTACTATCAAGATGAAGTTTGGCTACAAGGAGTAGATGAATAATAACCATATGGGATCAGGGAGGTAACTTATCAATGCCTATGGATAGCATGCTTTAAAGTTCAGTGTTGATTATATTTTCCATATCACTTTGAGAGACCCATAAATAGTCCAGTGTGAAATATAATGATTGTGTGCTTCTTAGCTATATTGCCATGTAGTTGGATTACATACTTCCAAATATTGCATTTGGAGATCAAGAAGGTCATAACTGACTTTAATATTGCTCTGCTATAAAGTTGGAGGAGATATTAGCTGTGTTATGTTGTCACTAAATTGCATCTAAATGTTTAATCTTTTGTTTTTCTGTTCTGCAGGGGAAGCCAGAGTCTACTCTGTATTTTCATGATGAAAATTTAACAGCCCTAGTAGACAACTTGTTTGTTGCTGGAATGGAGACAACAACCACCACTTTGAGATGGGGCCTCCTGCTAATGATGAAATATCCTGATATACAAAGTAAGACATACAGTAATATGACATTTGACAAATGACCAATTTAATGCTATGAAACATCACTCTGAGATTTTCCTTTGAGATCAGGTTTTCTAATGGCCAGCATTTAGTATACTATGATAGTGTTGCTTGTAATGTCTTAGCAATGTACCATACAGTACTACCTTCATTAAAGCCTATTCCAGCTTTGGAATAACTCTAATTCCTCTAAGGCATGGGTGCTTAACCTGTGACCCTGCAGCTGTTGTGGAACTACAAGTCTCATGAGGCATTGGAAGGCTGACAATTAGAAACATGACTCTCAAAGACAGAAGCATGATGGGGCTTGTAGTTCCACAACAGCTGGATGGCCACAGTTGAGCACTCATGCTCTAAGCTTTTGCAGTTACCTCTGCATTACAAAAAAATATTAAAAAAGCACTACTACCCTCTTCATGCTTAAGCGCTGCATTGTGCATCCCCCTCTATTCCTGGCCACTGACTTTTTTCTGCATTGAATGATGCCCTGTGCCCTCCACTCTGCAATCTGCAAGGTAGCGTTGTTTTAAAGCAATTTTGCACCCACTGTCACCCCAGCTCAACATTTAACTAAAAATAAATCTTAAAATCACCCATTGCCCACCACAATCTCTGTTTTATCTGTCGTTGGTTCAAATGCCAACCACTGCACTACCTGCACAGAGTTTGCATGTTTTCCTTGTGCCTGTGTTGGTTACTTTTGGGAACTCCAGTTTCCTCCCACACTCCAAAGACATACTGGGGGGGATTTACTAAAACTGGTGCACACAGAATCTGGTACAGCTGTGCATAGTAACCAATCAGCTTTTAGGTTTTAGAGCCGATTTACACTGGAGCGGCGCGACTTGCAGGGCAAAGCAAGTCGCCCCGTTCGAGGCTACCTCAGCGCGGCTTGCAAGGAGACTTCTTTACATAGAAGTCAATGCAAGTCGCGCTGAGGTCGCCCTGAAAATAGTGCAGGAACCTTTTTCTAAGTCGGAGCGACCTGAGTGGCTCCTATTAGAACGGTTCCATTGCACTGCATGGGGATGACTTGTCAGGCGACTTGAGTCGCCTGACAAGTCGCCTCAGTGTGAACCGGCTCTTATTGACAAAGCTTAATTGAACAAGCTGAAGTTAGAACCTGATTGGTTATTATGCACAGCTGCACCAGGTTCTGTGTGTACCAGTTTTAGTAAATCTCCCCCACTGGTAGGTTTATTGGCACCTGTCTAAATTGGCCATAGTATGTATGAATGTGAGACTCCTTGAGGGGAGGGACTGATGTGAATGTATAATAAATATGTAAAGTGCTGCATCGAAGATGATTTTAGAACACTGATATGGCTCCCTTCGGCTGAAATAGACTTTTCACACACAGTTTGAACATGATTTTACAACACTGATATGGCTCCCTCCAGCTGAAATAGACTTTTCACACACAGTTTGAACATGATTTTACAACACTGATATGGCTCCCTCCGCCTGAAATAGACTTTTCACACACAGTTTGAACATGATTTTACAACACTGATATGGCTTCCTCCGCCTGAAATAGACTTTTCACACACAGTTTGAACATGATTTTACAACACTGATATGGCTCCCTCCGCTTGAAATAGACTTTTCACACACAGTTTGAAAATTATTTTACAACACTGATATGGCTCCCTCCGGCTGAAATAGACTTTTCACACACAGTTTGAACATGATTTTACAACACTGATATGGCTCCCTCCGGCTGAAATAGACTTTTCACACAGTTTGAAGATGATTTTAGAACACTAATATGGCTCCCTGCGGCTGAAATAGACTTTTCCCACACACTTTGAAGATGGTCCACATCCACCTCCAATTTTGATTTTGTTATGTGATTTTTTTAAAAATTATTTTAAGTTATTTCCCTATCCCAATTTCTTTGTAGGGCACTTGTCCGACCTTTACCCCCATTTGCCTTCCTTTTGCAGACCTCTAGGACTTTCCAGGACTTTGTTACAGCCATTTTTGTGCCTAAAAGTTCGGGCCCCATTGATTTCAATGGGGTTCGGGGTCCATGTCAAAGTTCGGGTCCAGTCCGGACCCGAACCCGGACTTTGTCCCGAAGTTCGGCCGAACCAGCAGAACCCGAACTTCCAGAGGTTCGATCAACTCTAGTCCTAACACAAGGGTGACAACACTGCTCTGCCATAGATACAGTGGGACTTATTTATTAAAGGAATTTAGGCCATTTACTTAGCAAGGTGAACTTTAAGTTTGCAAGGGAATGGTCACATACCTTGCGGCAGAGCCTGACATGTAGAGGGAGGTCTCTCGTACAGCCCCGGCTCTGAGATCACTGATCAGTGGTGGCTCATCCATACGGGGCACCGCCCCCAAAGCAATGGGTCCAGCCCCTAATCTACATGCAGGGCACTGGACATATGGATTCCATTAGGGATTTTTTGTTTTATAAGCAGAGGATTTGAGCCAGAGGCTCTAATTGACATCAAACAAGGGTGGACTAGGAGCACAGAGTACTGTGCCCTGAGTCCACTCAGATGTGTGAAAATAGTGAATTAATATTCACTATTGTCTTCCTGATTCTCCTCCCGGCCAATCAGGTACTTGGTCCTGAGACCCGATTGGCTGGGAGAAGAAGCGATCGCATTGGCCGCCGCTCCGAGGGAAGGAGAAGGGAAGCCACTGAGGAGGAAGCTGTCATGAAGCCTAAGACACAGGGTGAAGCCACCAAGGAGGAGGAGATGCAGGTAGAAGTCAAAGCTCCCTGTGATCTAGATGGGGGAGTGCGGGGCCAACCGACTGACTGGGGGTGTATGTGCGAGACCGACCGACCGATGGGGGGGTGGCAGCAGTATGTCTTCTTTGCCTCCCCCCAAAAATATACAGCACCAGCCGCCACTGCCACTTATTTTCTGATAGAGGGCATGAGAGCGTGGCAAGGTATGAGTGCCTGTAAGATGTCTGACAGTGGCAGCAGTGGGTAGCAGGTACATTGCCAGAGATGGGTCAGATCGCTGGAATAGCAGATGGCAGCAGAGACAGCAGACCCTGGATTGGGCAGAAAGCAGGTAGCAGGTGCTTGACAGGCAGCTGGCAGGTAGCAGGTGCAGAACCAGCAGGGACCAGTTAACATGCAGTGCAGGACAGGTGGATAACTGGATGCAATGTCAGATGAGCCAGGTCAGCAACAGATGGTCAGATACAGGCATAAATGGCAGGCAGAAAATGGTCAGGATTAGAGTTGAGCGAACCCGAACTGTAAAGTTTGGGTCCGTACCGAACTTTGGGGTGTCCGTGACCGGGACCCGAATCCGGACATTTGAAAAAAAGTTTGGGTTCGGGGTTTGGGTATTTGATCCCGCCTGTTGAATAGCTGCAGGGCAGCCAATCAACAAGCGTTTCACTGGTTTACCCTTAGAAGCCATCACAGCCATGCCTACTAATGGCATGGCTATGATTGGCCAGTGAATCATGTGACCCAGCCTCTGTATAAGCTGGAGTCACGTAGTGCTGCATGTCACATGCTCTCAGGCTAGTGTAGGTAGAGGATGCTGCCGGCGCTGTGAGGGACAGATTGCAGATATAATAACATCTCATCCTGCATTACAGAACGATCCGATTCTGGACTAGGTAGAGATTACTACTACTGCTTTGAGGGACAGGTTGCAGATCTCATCCTGCATTACAGAACGATCTGATTCTGGACTAGGTAGAGTCTACTGCTTTGAGGGACAGATTATTGTTCTAAAATCATCGCCTACTCCTATAGGGTCAGGTTCCTGCTGTTGCTGTAAGGGACAGATTGTTGTTCAAAATCATCGCCTACTCCTATAGGGTCAGGTTCCTGCTGTTGCTGTAAGGGACAGATTATTGTTCTAAAATCATCACCTACACTACCACGGTCACGGCCTAGTCAACCTCTAGGCTCCTACTCCACATCCACCCCCCTTCCCATTTTTATTTTTTTTATTTGATTTCCCCCCGTTTTACTTCCTTTTGCAGCACTCTAGCACTTGCCAGGACTTTTTTACAGCCATTTTTGTGCCGAAAAGTTTGCGTCCCCATTGACTTTAATGGGGTTCGGGGTCCGGGGTCAAGTTCGGTACCGAACCCAAACTTTTTCGCAAAGTTTGGCCGAACTCGCCGAACCCGAACATCCAGGTGTCCGCTTAACTCTAGTCAGGATAGAAGCAGAAGTCAGTAATGTAAAATCAGGCAGATGAGCAGAATGCAGAGCAAATATAGAGACAGGCCAAGGTCAGGGCAGGTAGTGTTCTAGCAAGGTCAGGGAAAGCCGGGTCAATCACAAAAGTAACACAGGAATACAGGTAATAGCTGTAGATCAAACAGCACTGGCTAATAGATCTTCTGCAGTTAAAATCATCCCATTGGCGCCAACATTAGCGACTGGCACATTTATGCATGCGCATATGCACTCACGAACCGGTAACCGCACATCTGCACCTGCACACCCATGTACAGCTTGAGGCTTCATCTGTACTTTTTAGTGCTGATTAGTGCCTGCTTGACAGGAGCTTCACTTCATATCCAATCAATCACCATTTACTAAGGTAAGTGAAAATGTGCAGAAACAAATGTGTTGCTGGCAGGTTTACTAGATGATAATAAAGGGAAATATATCCTGCAAAAAAAACAAAAGGAATGCAGCCACCACATGCAAGGATTGGTAAGTCAATATATACTTTTGTTCTTGGGTTTAGATACACTTTAATGTAAAACAAGACTCCTTACTTGGTAGACACACATGTACAGTATCTAAGATATAACTTTATAGTAGTTATTTAATTTTAATTACATTTAATTCACTTGCCAACAGAGAAAGTACAAAATGAAATTGAGAAAGTCATTGGAACAGCCCAGCCTAGATTAGAGCACAGGAAACAAATGTCATACACTGATGCCGTTGTTCATGAAATCTTGCGATATGGCGATATTGCACCTGGAAGTGTTCCACATGCAGCGTCTCGAGATGTCACATTCAGAGGATATTTTATTCCAAAAGTGAGTGCTAAATTTTAAGAATGTGATATACAATAAAATGGATTTATAATAATGATTTGTATTGAAAATGTACTTATGTAAACATTAAGTACAAAATATGTTTTTGCAAATATATCAATATGCAGACGTATTTGGTACCTGTTCAGGGGTGGCGAACACGCGGCTCTCGAGCCGCACGCGGCTCCCGGCCATAATGAATGCGGCTCTTTGCCTCTTATTATATTTTGTATATACTGTGGCTCTTTGGCAAGTTTCATGTTTCTCTCAGGGCGATCTCAGGCGGCTTGCATTGACTTCTATGATAGAAGTCTCCTCGCAAGCCGCCTTGAGATCGCCTCGAGCGCCGCTTCACGCCGCTTTGGGCCGCATTGCGCCGCTCCGCTTCTGTGTGAGTGTTTGTCTGTTTTGGCAGGTCACTGCGTGGTGTGGCTCTCTGACTCTCACAGTTTAAAATTTTGGCTCTTTGTGTCTAACTTGTTCGCCACCCCTGTCAGTTAGCTGATATATTTATCTGTTGGTAATCATATTTGGCACGCATGGAGCCGATATGACAGGTGCCATTTGTGGCTTTTAAATTTAAAAAATGTCTATATGGACAGGCCAGCATAGTTCTTTGTCAATTTGTTATATGGTAACTGGCTTGTAACTATTTTTTCCTGCAGGGAACTATGGTCATTCCACTGCTCTCCTCTTCATTGAAAGACAAAGCCTACTTTGAAAAACCTTATGAGTTCTACCCAGAACATTTTCTTGATGAAGATGGCAATTTCAAGAAGAATGATGCATCCATCCCATTTTCTCTTGGTAATTATTAAATTAATAATGACAGGAGTTCTGATGAACTTTATAGATCCATGATCTAAAACCACCATCCATCTGGTACCTGGTAGACATATTTCGGTGACTTCTGAAGGGAACATCTGCAGTCCTGGGCAGTCCACCAGCTAAGGCTGAGAGATGTGAAGGGTATTTATATCCAGAAAGACTCTCAGCTCTCAATGACTATTACAGAGAGTCTGCCTGACATAATCCTCCTTTGGTTGCTCCCATAGTGACCAGGAGAAAATTTTGCATTAGAGAAGCAGCTAGGGATTATTGATCTGCTTTTAGTCAGAAACAGTAGATACAGAGGCGTAACTAGAACTTTCAGGGTCCTGGTGCAAAAAATTATGAAGGGCACCCTGGCTAGGGCCCTTCCCTCTTCCCACTGATCCTGGGGCCCTTTACTCCTATTGCGGGTCCCTTTATTAGGGTCCTGCAATGGGGCCCTTTCACAAGTTCTGCAGCAGGCCCCCTTTCTGCCATCTTTGGGCCTTCCCATGGTGGTGAAATGCCAGGGCCCAGTCACAATTGCAAATTTTGCAATCCTGATAGTTCCCTCACTGGTGTCAGTAGTTTTTAATTTTTATTTTAATTTTATTATTTTTTTTACCATTTCATTTTATTTCTTTTACAATTTTATTTTTACTACCCTTCCGGGTTTCTACCGTCTTTCCCCCGGACGACGTCTTGAACACTTTCCCGGGGTAACGTCCTGGGATTATTTCCCTGGGCGTTATCCTCATTTCCCGGGGTCCTAGTCACCCTTCTCCCTTCCCGGGATCGGTCCCACGGGAAGTATTAAAAAACGTGGTCCTGGGACTTTCAAGATCAATGCGGAGACATAGATGACAAAGACTGATTTTCGTCTAGTTATTAGGGATCGACGAAGAGATTACGTTTTAAAAGAGGACCAGTGATACCCTCGTTGGTTTCCTCCTAATACAGTCCGTCTGAG
>BLSH010389137.1:154522-171871 GCA_018402905.1 Glandirana rugosa
TAGTGACCAGGAGAAAATTTTGCATTAGAGAAGCAGCTAGGGATTATTGATCTGCTTTTAGTCAGAAACAGTAGATACAGAGGCGTAACTAGAACTTTCAGGGTCCTGGTGCAAAAAATTATGAAGGGCACCCTGGCTAGGGCCCTTCCCTCTTCCCACTGATCCTGGGGCCCTTTACTCCTATTGCGGGTCCCTTTATTAGGGTCCTGCAATGGGGCCCTTTCACAAGTTCTGCAGCAGGCCCCCTTTCTGCCATCTTTGGGCCTTCCCATGGTGGTGAAATGCCAGGGCCCAGTCACAATTGCAAATTTTGCAATCCTGATAGTTCCCTCACTGGTGTCAGTAGTTTTTAATTTTTATTTTAATTTTATTATTTTTTTTACCATTTCATTTTATTTCTTTTACAATTTTATTTTTACTATTTTTTTTACAATTTTTTAGGAGCTCTATTGGGGGGCTTTGATGAGATATCAGGGGTCTAAACAAGCCTCAGCCCTCAATCACTATCTGTTTAGCCTAAGCTGCACAGAATTAATGGACAGGAATAGCCTCCCATTCATTCAGAAACAGAAGTATAGTAAAAACAGTTTACTATGCTGCAGTTATGAATGAACCAATTGGTACCAATCACTGACTCGGTTCATTCAGAAAAGGAAGGAGCCTGTAAATGACAAATTTACCGACCCGTTCCCATCTCTCCATCATGATACATCTTCTACAGCAGCTGGCAGGAGAGAGGAGAGGGGAAGACAGCAGCTCTGTGGGGGTGGGGGGGGGGGATACCAGGGAAGCGCACAGGGACCCTGGGAACAGCAGAGGACAAGTAAACTGGATAGAGGAAAATGGAGGAGGTTGGGTCCTCTAAATGCCACCCCCCGCCATCCCACCTATTCAGGTGTACAAGGGAGGCACACAGGCCCCCTGGACCATGAGGCCCGGTTGCAATTGCAGCCCCTATCATTACGCCCCTGAGTAGATAACATGAGTGTGCAAAGTCTACATCTCTACACACGTGCAAATCATGCAGCAAGTTGTACCTTCTTGAACATCCCCAGAAAGATATAGGGGAATATAAGTTTTGATGCTGGGTGTTTGGTTTTGCATATTTAGGTGTGTCTATGTCTAAAGACACATCAAGTAGGGCTTTGAGTCAAGAAGGCAAATGACAGTATGTATAGCCAAGTAAAAAAGGCCTATAGATATACACAATTGGTACCCATACTGTATCTTCTTTAGCGCACATTTAAAGACAAACTATAAGGCGGGTGTTAAAACAGCCGCGTTTTTGAGCTGTTTTTACAAGTTTAAAAACGCCTTTCCATGTTATTCAATGGCCTCATACACACGCTGATGTTTTTGAGCTTTAAGTGGCGTCGGCGTTCTTAAGCTGTAAAAAGAACGCAGGACCAGCATGTTTGGAAGCTGCAGCACTAGAGCTGTTTTGACGCTGACGCCAGTAGAAGCTCGAAAACGTGGCTTAACGTTGTATACACAGCACTAAGCCTCGTCAGGCGTTCTATTCAAAATCAATGGTTCCCTATGGAGCCCATTGATTTGAATAGAAGTCGCACCACAAGTCGGATCATGATGATCCGACTTGTGTGCAGAGGATCTTGAAGGGGAACCCCCACAAAAAATAAAATAAAAATGCATGGGGTTCCCCCCAAGAGGTACCAGACCCTTCGGTCTGGTATGGATTTTAAGGGGATCCCCCACACCAAAAAAATGGCATGGGGGCCCTACCCAAAATCCATATAGGACCCTTATCTGAGCACACCACCTGGCAGGCCAGGAAAGGGGGTGGGGATGAGCAAGCACCCCCCCTCCTGGACCATACCAGGCCGCATGCCCTCAATGCCCATACTCCCCATGTTGAGGGCATGCGGCCTGGTATGGTCCGGGGGGGGGGTGCTCGCTCGTCCCCACCCCCTTCCTGGCCTGCCAGGCAGCATGCTTGGATAAGGATCTGGTATGGATTTTGGGGGGACCCCACGCCATTTTTTTTGGCATGGGGTCCCCTTAAAATCCATACCGAAGGAACCCCACGCAAATTTTTTTAAAGTTCCCCTTCAAGATCCTCTGCACACAAGTCGCACCGCAAGTTGGATCCTCATGATCTGACTTCTGGTGTGACTTCTATTCAAATCAATTGATTTTGAATAGAGGCAGAGAAGCGCCGCTGAAAGCTAACGTGGAAAAACACGCATTGACGCCAATGCAAAATGCTGATAAAATTGTGTTTTTAATGTGGCTTTTTTCCTGGCATCGGTACCGATGTTACAGCTCGTTTTTTTAACCGCCCGTGTGTATGAGGCCTAAAACTTCAAGGTCAATTTTATTTGACTTTTTTAAGTTCATACATTTTTAAACTGAGGTTTTATATCAGGGAGGGGGAATGAGGGGAAGAGACACTGTTCTTAATTATTTTGGTGTAACTTTTGGCATGAGCAATTGAGCTCTGTCAAAAGGAGCTGAGAGCTGAGCGCTCCTCCCACTGGTTGAAGTTGAAAATACAAAATATTTATATGCAATTTTTATATTTCTCTGGCAATTATTTCTTTATATTAATATTTAGTCCTGAAAAAATATATAAAGAAAATACCATTATCATTATGCATTCCCTTTAAGGGTAGGTTTACTTGGGCTTTTATAGAACCTCTAAACTCCATGGCTGCAGTTCACACAGTCCAAATGGTTGGTGGAGTAACTCTCTTACCTGCTACCTTTAGGATTTAATAAATAGTAGCACATAGCTGTTTTGTTGAGTACAGCTTATTCAAATGCTTTTCATTACACTTAACAAACCAGTAAAGAGCTGATAGCACAGGAGGTAATGGTAGCACAGGGGGTAATGGTAGCCACTTCTGTTGCTTATGCACTGTGCACAGAAAACTGGGCTTGGATGCTCTGTACAAACAAATGTGCACCTATTCTCACATTGATTGTGCTCACATATGGTACTAAATGGCTGCTTAATATTATATTATCTTTTATTCCTAGGAAAAAGAAGCTGTGCTGGGGAAACATTGGCTAAGATGGAGCTGTTCCTCTTCTTTACAACACTTCTGCAACACTTCACCTTCCAGGCCCCTCCTGGAGCAGTGCTGGACCTCACTCCTGCCTTGGGGGCCACAAATGGCCCATTACCTCATGAAATCTGTGCAATCCCCCGCACCTAGATTAAGTCAGCTCTGAAATAGATAATCATTTTTTCTACCTCTTCTTTGGCTTCTGCTAAGCTGAGTTTGGAAAACTATAATTGTTAATAATTTTAATTTAATTTATTTTAACTTTATAAGTTTGTTAAAAATATAGGGTAAAGCAAAGTCTGTTGTTTGTTTTACTAATGTTGTTTGTTTTAGGAACGTTTCTCTGCATATGAAAATACCAAATATCCAAATGCAATACAAATACAAAGTAAAATGTTTTTTTATTTTTTAATCCTAATTATAATAGAGGCAATAATAAAGAAAGAAAACGTGAATAATATCAATATAGGTACGTACTCTATTTTTATTTTTTTTATATTAAAGTGGACATTTTTTTTGTCTTTGTCCATTTTTGCAGGTTCTAATTCTTCTCCACCCTAACCAAAAGTAGAAAAAAAAGTTTTTAGCTTGACATATAAATTAATATTAGATAAATACAATTGGCATTTGCAATTATTTCCCTTTTCACTCCTAAATTATTGTTATAATAGTATAGCTAACTCCCCAAGATTAGCTGGTTGCCCTGTCTTATTAACTTGTATCCTCTTCTTATCAGAACAGAAGTGCAGAGTCAGTGTCAGGTTGGAAGCCCCCACAGTGGACTTCTTGTATCCTGTCTAATCTCAATGCTGAAAACAGACACTTTCTCTGGTTAAAAAAATGTAATTAAACCTTAAGAAAGCTTTTAGCTTTGTTTCGTGTAATCCTGGCCGCATCTGTCACCTGACAGCTTTATAAGTGTCTGTTCTCCACAATTATATACGTTTATTAAAATATTCTTTAGCAGCTGAGGCAGAGGGGAACCATACAGCCTGAAACTGAATCTACACTGTGTGTCTAGCAGTATTATTTTGTCATGTCACGTGTCTTGGATCCAATAAAGTTTTGTACTCTTTGAAGAGCTGGCTGTCCTGTGGATTTTACTTGATGGTTGGTGCTCCTTATCATCCATAGCAATTAATTCTATAACTATAGATGTATGACTCAGTTCAATGAGGCAATACACATTTATTTAGTCAAATACGGTGGCAGTAGAGCCATGTAATTTGTTAGCCATCAATTAATGCAGAAAGTTTGGAGTTAGGTGATACCATTTGTTGGCTAACTTAAGTTATTCAAGATGCAAGCTTTCAGGACCCACTGGGCCACTTTTTCAGAGATTTCTCATTCCTGATGAAGGAACCTAATTTGTCAAGAAAGCTTGTTTATTTAATGACTTAGCCAATAAAGAGTATCTTTATTTCAAACAATGTATTAATACGGCTAAACAAATGATTGTTTTTTTTTGTTTTTTTCAAATACATAACTATGTTGACTTATATCAACATTTATCAAACAAAGTGTTGAGGGTTTTCCTGCCTGGTGCTTCATTATTTTGTGATCATATTTCTCTTTTAGTAGAATCTTCTGATGACCTTTTGTGTATCAGATTAATGGAATTAGAAGCCTGGCTAAATGACTAATCACAGAGTGTTTAGGCTAGTTATAGATATGACTTGATCCTAAACTCCTATAAAAAGTGATCCTAGTTTTTCCTAAACAGGTTGATAACAATCAGATCGATAAACGATAATTTTCTATAGATATACTGTGAGACACATGATGCACAGATCACAACTGGTCCTGTGGGTGAGTGCACTTCCAACTTTAACCCCACGTTCCCCTAGATGTTACTTGTTGCCATGTAATTAAATAAAGACGTGTAACAGACAACTAAGGCAGGCCATAGATGATTCATTTTTCTTTCCTTCCCAAAGAGCTATAGTTTCTTCCTCTGGTGGGGGTTAGGGGGGCATACAGTGGGGCACATGTTATTATCTAACAGAGCGGATTGTAGAGACATAACACTATTATTTTAACAGCAGGAGGGGAGGATTGTGGAGCGGACGGAGCTGACAGGCAGGGAGGGAACAGGGGCGAGAGGAGACACAGCAGATGACAGAGGTATGTAAACTAATCATGGTGTCAGGGCTCAGCAGCCATGATACTCTGTGGTCAGTTTACAGGGGGAAGGTTAGAAACTGTCAGGATCAGCCAGGTATTTTAGGTGGTGCAGGGAGCCAAATTAGACAGCACAAGCACACTGTGCTGTATAAAATGCTTTAAAGGAACAGGATCCTTTTTTTTAGGGTTACAAACATTTTAACCGACATCCACAATAGTTGATAGCATTATCAGGACAGCTCATCCTCTAGCACAGCATAGATAGCAAATGTTGCATTCTGATACAGTCATTTCCAATTAGTCATGAACCTAATTAGGCAAAGCTACCTTTCTGCAAATTTTATGAATTTATCAAAAAGCTATTGTCACTCAAATGGCATAAGAAATAAGGCACAGCTCTGGGGACCTTTATTAATAAAAAAAACAAACAAACCATAAATCAGTAGGATTGACTTTTTCATACAACTTCAGGAATGTCATAGAAAATAAACTATCACAAGTTGGATAGCCTCTTGCAAGGGGAGTTGTTGTCAGCACTCTCTCCGTGAGTGGTCCGTCTCCCACAGCTACGAGAGCAGATCAGCACTGCAGAAGTCCTCAGCCTGAGCACAGGTAAGGAAAAGTTAAGTGAGTGCCCACATGGAGTCCACGCTAGGTGCATGGTGGGACCTCATTCTGTTACTGGGAGTGAGGTACTGGAGATACACTGGACAGATGGAGAGGGAATCATCTCAGAATGTTTCTCCCAGGGGCGTAACGATAGGGGTTGCAGGGGTTGCAATTGTAACCGGGCCCCATGGTCCAGGGGGCCCATGTGCCTCCCTTGTACACCTGAATAGGAGGGATGGTGGGGATGGCATTTAGAGGACCCAATCTCCTCTATTTTCCTCTATCCAGTTTACTTGTCTTCTGCTGTTCCCAGGGCCCCTGTGTGCTTCCCTGGTCCCCCTGGGGCCTGCTGCAGAACTTGTGAAAGGGCCCCACTGCAGTACCATAATAAAGGGACCCACGATAGGCGTAAAGGGCCCCTGGATCAGTAGGAAGAGGAAAGGGCCCTGGCCAGGGGTCAGGGGGCCCTTCATAATTTCTTGCACCGGGGCCCTGAAGGTTTTAGTTACGCCTCTGGTTCCTCCTAAATGCAACAGTGACAGTAGTGGTGTATATTAAATTCAAAATAGTCAACTAGAGTTCAGTCGTCTCTTCAAGCAAATGTACCCCGTGTGTAAGGCAGTGAGTGCCCTGTCTTTGGGGGCTTAGCATATCCCAGAAAAAACCACACTGAGGTAAGCCTCTCATGTGACCCACACTTGGCACCCAACGAAGAGGGGAACATGGATTAGGTACCACCCACATACCCCTTACAAGTATGCAAAGATAAAAAATTCCCAATGATAGGTACTAACAAACTATTTCATGAAGCAGGGAGAGTTATCCCATCTGAAGCCCTGGTCATTGTAAGGCAGCAGCTAGGAGGACATCTCCTGGACTTGGTGAGGAGCCCACTGGATCTAAGACAAAACATGGGAGATACAGAGGAAGTGTATATTTGCAAAAAAAGGGTCCCAGCACATGGTGTGGGCGCCATTACCCTGGTGAGCCACGTGTGACAATTATTAAAAGTATTAGAGTTCCGATCCTGGGGCATGACCAGCGTGCGAGCGTAATGGTAGCATAGAGGAGGAGCTCCTGACATACACCGCTGCTAAAAGCATCTGCCAGCTTCCTGCTGTCCCAAAAACAACTTTGGTGCCTTTGGACATTCCAAGAACACCTGGGAGGGTAAGTCACTAAAAAGGAAGGAGGACCGGTTCCCCCCGTAAGCTCACGGCCTACATGTACCAGCCAACCGCGAGGTGCAGCCAAGATGGTGCCACGTCCGTATCTTTGCAAGCCACATCAGCGACCATTCACCTCCCGAGCTCCAAGCTCTCTCTCAGACAATCCAGGATTCAGTTGTCAGCACCGGGATGGACCCTCTCTCATCCCCGCCAGGTACACTGATATCAAGCAGCCCTTCTAAGGCAAAAATGTACCTGAACATTATGGCAACTAACCAGGAGGTAAGCCAGTTAACCTCTCTACCTAACGAGATGCCCCTGCAATCACCTATGCCCGACTCCATCACAGCTTTCCCCACCATGGGACAACCTGTAATTGACACTACATTAAAAGAGATGTTAATGTCTCTAAGGAGCTCAATACAATCGTACATGCTGCCACTTATATACAGACTTGGCCACAGCATAAGTGTGCTGGAAAACAAAATCATTCACATGGAAGCAAACATGGGCGACATTACCAGCACAATAAACAATATTATTGACACTCAAGAGGACCAAGCCCAAGATACCAACTGGTTGAAAGACAAAATTGCAGATATAAAGGACAAGTCCAGGCGCAATAATAACAAAATATGTGGCGTACCAGAATCCATGCAGCCTGTCGACCTGTCTTCATATGCACGTGGTATGATTAAAGCCATCTTACTAGAAACAAAAAATATTGAATTGGTCATTGACCGCATCCATAGGCTGCCAAAACCTGCCTTTCTACCAGACACAGTACCCAGGTATGTGTTTCTAAGAATACACTTCTTCCATGTTACGGAGCAATTTATGCAAAAAATAAGAGCTCTTGGAAACCTTCCTGACCCATATGGCAAACTGCAGATCTTTGTGGACCTGTCCCAACACACTTTGAGCCAACACAGACAGCTCAACAATTTCACCAAGATGCTTTGCAATAATCAAATCCAATACCAATGGATTGCACCATCCAAAATCTCCATCACCTACAACGTGCTAAAGCACACTGTATCCTTGGTTCAAAATGGGTTACGCCTCCTACAGGAATGGGGCATCATACCATATGCATCTGAAAATGCATCTATGGATCAAGGTCTGGGGGATAAAACATATCGAGAGCGACTTCAGGAACTTAATATGTACAGTCTGGAGGAAAGAAGGGAGAGGGGAGACATGATTGAAACCTTTAAATACATCAAGGGGGTGAATAAGGTTAAGGAGGGCAGTCTTTTCAATATGAAACCAAAATCAAGAACACTGGGACATGACCTCAAACTAACTGGGGGGAAGTTCAAAACCAATCTTAGAAAGTATTATTTTACTGAAAGGGTGGTTGATGATTGGAATAAACTACCAACAGAGGTTGTGAGACAGTCAACAGTAAATGGCTTCAAACATGCTTGGGATAAACATAAATCTATAGTCAGACAACAAGGTTAATGTAAAGAAAAAATATAAAAAAAAATAAATAAATAAATAAAATAAAAAAAATAAATAAATAAATAAAAAGGGGCAGACTCGATGGACTACTCAGTCTTTTTCTGCCGTCACTTTTCTATGTTTCTATGTACTGATAGGGGCCAACATTACCAACCACTGCTTCAAAGATACAATAGATCACGTTAATATGTCTAGCAGACACAGGATTTTATGTTTAAGGCAGTAAGTTGAGACACCTGCCTCACTTGGTCGTGAAAACTTTTTTCTCCCCCCACTTCTTCATTCCTTGGCACCTGTAGTGCGTGCACCAAGGAAGCAGAATTCTTTTGTTGGTTCGGGTTTTTTTATTTTGTGGTTTCTTCTCTCTAGCCTATTGCAACAGGTTGCTCCTTAATTCACATAAAGCTACACTTCATCTCCTTTGGAAATCTTATTTAGCGACAACAACAATTTTCAAATAGATAAATTACTTCACGCCTCCACTCCCTTATTGGAAATCTTTTTATTCAGTAAGCTATAAACGAGTTCATCAGTAGCTCTTCCTTCCTCACTCACTGCAGCTACTACCACCTTATGGCTATTAAAATGTTATCGATCAATGTGTCAGGAAGGCCGTCTGCTTGATACCCCTCAGGAGAGGCACGCCTGAAAACCTCTTCTTCCTTGGTGCCAGAACGGCCATTTAAGCCCTGTTAATGCTCAGAGCGGATGCTGTCTGATCTACAGCGTTACCCATGTCTATCTGTTACCTGATATCTGTTCCTGATCCGTTACCGATCCGGCTTGTCCAGACCTTCCTGCTTTCTCCCTGCACCCAATCCTGGCTTGTCCCGGCCACTCTTCTGCCTGCTCCTCTGTACCTCGCTTCCAGCTCGTTGCCAACCCTGCCTGCACCTGACTCTTCTCCAGTGTCTGTGGCCATCCAGACCTCTGCAGCTTCCAGCTCTGCAAGTCTCCTCCAGCTTCTTCTGGACTGCTACTTCCTGGCTGCACCTCTAGCCCCATAGGTCATCTCCATCTCCAGCAATCCTACGGACCTCCAGCTGGTGGACATTACCGGACTACCACAGGCACTCATACCTCCCCGTGCTCCTGTGGCCGCTGTCTCACTCCCAGCGGTCCCTCGAACCGGGGTCGTAGGAGAGGCCATCCCCTGCCGTCAGACTCACTACCTGGTACGTAACACAATGTGAACAGGCTCAATCATCCGGCCAAGAGATCTTCTATGTGGAAACTAGCAATACAAGCAAAATGTGATTTACTTGTGCCCAGGAAACACACTTTTTCAACTCTAATCCACCTCCATGTAAGCACAAAAACGTCAACACCATCTTTACAGCGAATTCCTCCCAAAAGAAAAAAATGGCTCCTTGATAGCCTTCAAAAACTCTAAATTCTTCCAATTACAAAGCTGTATCACGGATCTTGAAGGACGCTACATCATAGTGGTAGGTACCATTAACAATAAGGTATACACAATTGTCTCGGTATATATTCCAAATGTACACCAACTAAGGTTTATTCGAAAACTGCACAAAAAAGTCACCAAGATTCAACAGGGTGCAGTGGTGTGGTGTAGTGATTTCAATATCGCTCCGGATACCCAAATTGATACCACATCTACCCATGCATGAGGCAAACCTGCTCTAAATCCCTTGTTATCTAAAATGCATCTCTATGATGTCTGGAGATGCCGGCATGAGGCAGAAAGAGACTTTACATTTCTTTCACCCCGTCACAACTCTTATTCACGCATCAACCTCTTTTTGCTGGACCAGTGGACTCTACAAAAGGTATCCTCATCATCCATTCTCCCGGCTACCTGGTCAGACCACTCCTCGATTAGTATTATGATTGAGGACGATTCTAAATCCTCCCCGACCTTCATTTGGAGAATGAACACTTGCATTCTACAATCTAAACCCTTCTCAAACTCTTTGAACAACAAATTGAATTATTTCTTTTGAACTAAACTCAGGGTCAGTTAAGGACCCATACACTGTATGGGCCGCACATAACGCTTTTGTACGTGGCCTCTTTATTCAAATGGGGGCTAGAGATAAGAGGTAAAGGAGGCAGCGTGTTGAGGAGATCCTATCTGAAATTCAGTCCACAGACACTCTAAATAAACAACACCCCTGTGCAGAACTCAAATCGAAATTATTCAAGCTAAGGCTTGACCTTCGCTCACTATTACTAGAGAATTATGACAAGGCCTAAAAATGATATACTGTAGAATGCAATCATTCACTTGTGGCAATAAGCCTGGGAAACTATTAGCCCAGCAAATCAAGGGGTTTCAAGCAAAAACACACATCCCTTTCCATTACCATCCCACCACTAAACAAAAATTAACAGACCCACAAGCCATCGCAAATGCTTTTAGCAAATTCTACAACAATCTTTACCACTTAAAAGAAGATAATTTTACTTACCAACCGGAAAAGACTAATATACAAGCATTCTTTGACTCGGTCCCACTACCTAAATTAACCGAAGAACAACTGTCCCTTCTGAATGCACCTTTTACAGCGAAGTAGTTAGGTAAAGCCATCGACTCCCTACCCAACAACAAAGCCCCTGGACCAGACGGCTTTGTTGGGGAATATTTTAAACAATTAAAAAATGTACTAATAAAGCATATGGTTCCTATGTTCAATAATCTCTCCCTCAAGAAATGTTAAGGGCTGGGGTGTGGCGCCCGGCGCTGAAGATGCCAGTTTGAAGCAGCTGCTTCCCCCACCCGGGACTGATCAACCACAAGCACTCAGCACCCAAGCCTGTGGCAACAAGCAGGTAGGAAACCAAGATAGTGGGGACGCTCAGGCTCCTCTTCACCCTCCACTAGGAGCCCAGAAAAAAACAAGCCGTGCAGAGAAGCCCCACAGGACCAGGGGCAGGCATGGGGCTAGGCCCCACACAGGCCTCCAGCAACGTCCCACTATCCATCCATGCTGACCCCATAGCAACATTTCCCACACAGGGACAGACAATCTCAGACATAATGCTGAAAGAGATTCTAATCTCCCTGAGATCATCATTGCAAGCGGACTTAAGAGACTGTGTGACTCATATCCGCCATGATGTGCATGATCTGGGAAACAAGGTGGATAAATTGGAATCCTCTATGGAGGACTATGTCACCTCAATACAATGGTGGAGGCACATGAAAATTACTCAGAAGATATTGAATGGTTTAAGGCAAAGGTAGCAGACCTGGAGGATAGGTCGAGAAGATCTAATATAAAAATCAGAGGGATCCCTGAATCCATCGCTCCCACACAGCTGAAGCAATATGTGTTAGATCTCTTTACAAAGCTGGCCCCATCACTCTCCCCAGCGGATCTAGCAATAGATAGGATCCACAGACTGCCTAAACTGTCCTTCATTAAATCTGATCTACCAAGAGATGTATTACTAAAAATCCACTACTACCAGACAAAAGTACTGATTACATCTCAATTCAAAAAAACACAATCTCTCCCATAAGTGTTCTCAGGCCTACAAATGCTGCCTGATCTTTCTCAATACACACTCCAAAAGAGGAAGAACCTAGCAACTATAACCAAGGCCCTAAGGAACCACAACATACCCCATAGATGGAAATACCCGGCGACGCTCTCAATTACACACAATGGCTCAACAACCCTCATAACGTCTCTGGAGGAAGGCATCCAACTACTCAAACAGTGGGGAATCCTGCCTCGCCAATCTCCAACACCTGCATCGCCCAAAACTCTTACTGCTTTCGCAAGCGAATGGCAAGTGGTATATCGTAAGAGATCATCACATACTCTACCTAACTAAGTCCGAGGCCAAGGATCGCAAGATATCATTTGGCCCCTGTTATCTTCACAACAGTTTACCCTGTTCACGAGTCATGGAATTGGCTCTTTTTTTATAAAGTTATAGTTAAGTATTTTCTACAAGTAGCACTTTGGGAGGAAGTAACCAAACCAGTGATCAACTGTACTCACATCCATTGCCAATATTGGATTTCTCAGCAACAGCTCCAAGATTAAATCTTATTACTGCACCAGAAACAGCCACTCGGGTGCCATGCACCACATATGACACCATTGCAAGGGTTAAGACCACAAGATGACCATTAAGATTATATCCTTGAATGCAAATGGGCTTAACCACCAAGTTAAATGATTCTCGCTTTTGGAAGGAGGCAATGACATCCAATGCAGACATAGTTTGTGTTCAGGAGACACATTTCCAAGCAGACAATCACCCCGAATGCGAGAACAAGGACTATCCACACGTGTTTCTAGCTAATGCGCCACACAAGAAGAAAGGAGTAACGGTGGCAATAAAAAACTCTGTAACCTTCGAACTGAAAAAATTTGTCCTGGACACTGAAGGCTGATAAATCATCCTGGAATGTGACATAAATGAAATGCCCCTCACAATGGCAATTGTATATGTGCCTAACAATCATTAACTTCGCTTTCTTTGCTGGTTGTTCAAACGTATTCCCTCCAACAGATACGGACATTTGTTAATGTGCTGGGACTTCAACCTAACTGTCGACCCAATGTTCGACTCCACCTCATGTAACAGGAAGAGTCTAAACTCTCTTGGATCTCTATTCCACGAGGAAAGGGTCTACAATGTCTGGAGGTGTTAACATGCCTCTGAGAGCAATTTTACATTTTACTCCTGCAGACATCAATCCTATTCTCGAATAGATCTTTTTGTATTTGACTTTGAATTGCTCGGAAGAGTTTCCTTCTCTTCGATAAAAGACATAACATGGTCAGACCATGCTGTGATACAATGTCCATAGAGGAGAAAGCTTCCCAAGAAAACAATTACATATGGCTATGTAATATCAGAATTTTGCAAGATCCTACACACTGATACTATCTCCAAACACCTTCCGGAATTCTTTCATCTAAATTTCCAGTCTGTCTCAGATCCATGGACACTGTGGAATGCACAAAAAGCCTATATTAGGGGCATCTGCATTCAAGAGAGCTCAAGGGCAAAAAAGGCATACAATACCAAACTTAAATCAATACTAAAAGAAATCCATACCCTGGAAACCCAAAACAAACAAAACCCGACTCCTCAGACCTCAAACTCCCTATTAAAACTTAGACAGGAGTTCAGAAATATCCTATCTGACCAATATGACACATATTTAAGGAAACTTAAACTGACCTCATATGTACATGCCAACAAGGCGGGTAAATATCTAGCTAACAAAATTAAACGTAAACAAGCGAAAACTAGGGTCTATCACCTAATCCACCCCACGTCATAGCATAGAATCACTCACCCACAAGACATAGCAAATTAATTTGCAGCCTACTATGGTAGTCTTTAAAACTTGAAAGATGACCCAAACACCCCCCCCCCCCAGCCATCCACAATGGATATACAGGAATTCCTGAAAAATGTAAAGTTGCCTACCTTGACTGAGGAACAGCTTAAGGGGCTTAATGCTCCATTAATGTGCAATTTAACCAACTTGAACTGTCAAAGATAATATCGTCTCTCCCCAATGGGAAATCCCCAGGCCCCATTGGATTCCCTAATGAATTTTACAAAACCTTCCATCAGATACTAAATCCACACCTTTTAAATGTATTTCAGAAAGCTTCGGAGGAGTCCATTCTACCCCCAGAAACGCTGAAAGCATACGTAATAAACCGGGGAAGGAACCGATAACCCCAGCCAATTTTCGTCCCATATCCCTATTAAATCCAGACACAAAAATTTTCACAAAACTTCTAGCAAAACATATAATGAATGTGTTCCCACAACTTATAAAGAAAGATCAACTGGGGTTTATTATAGGATGCCAGATGTCTGACGCAACAAGGAGAATAATCAACATAATAGACTTTGCAGGAAAAAGTAGAACGCCTTCTCTGCTCCTAGCTTTGGATGCAGAGAAGGCATTTTGATTGGGTAAACTGGCAATACATGGCACAAACACTATCTAAATTCGGATTCAAAGGCCCTATTAAATCAGCGATGCTGTCCCTTTACTCTTGTCCATCAGCACAAGTAAACACATCCAATACTTTATCCAAACCTTTCATCATATCAAACGGTACACGCCAGGGCTGCCCTTTATCCCCCACGATATTTAACTTAATTACAGAACCACTGGCAGAAACAATAAGGTCCTGCTCAGAGGTAAAGTGGTTTACCTTTCAAAAATCAGTTCACAAAACAAATCTTTTTGCCAATGACATAATATTAATGATGGTAGACTCAGTAAAATCTCTCCCCAATGCACACCAGCTCCTATGTCAATTCAGGGAAATATCCTACTATGGAATGAACACTTCAAAATCAGTGATTTTAGACTTGGGAATAAATCCATCAGCCAAATAAACTCTCCAATCCTAGACTCCATTCCCATGGAGCGAAGAGGGGATAAAATACCTAGGCATACCCCTCACAGCAAAAAGATCCCAACTAGCCCACATTAATGTTAAACCCCTAATAATGAAAATTTCCAAAGAATTAGACAGAATAGCAAACATAGAACTATCCTGGAGTGGGAAACTAGCAGCGTTTAAAATGAATACACTACAACAACTACTTTATTTATTTAGGAATCTAACGACGATACAGAACCCTATCAAACAGCTAAAAGTATTTTCATATAGCTTCCATAAATTTATATGGAAAGGAAAAAGGGCCTGATGCACTACATCGGCACTCACCAGCAACAAGCCTAACGACGTTCGCCTGCCTTGTGACCAGGAAGCTGTACAGTGTCCGCCATCTTAGTGACTGGACGTTTTGTTAGCACGAATGCGCACATCTTATCAACCAAATGTGAGTGTGCTTATTTGGATTTTATTAGTAATAAAGTTGATTGTTTGGCAATCTGCACTATTTGGGTCCTTTCTATCTTCCATGACCTCCGAGGGGTATCTGGGCCTTTGATGTGTCTATTATCCTGTGCTGTGAAATCGTACCGATCCCGAGGGAGTGTGGCTGAAGCTGTGGTCCTTCCATAAATTACTTAGCGGATTCTGACCCTCTGTAGTGGGGGGTCGGTGACATCTGGTAAGCGGCTCTGAGTGTTGGTGTCATTGGTGACGGTTTCCACGGTGGAGGTCTGGTGATTGTTGATAACTGCTATGATCTACCAAGGACTCTTACTCTCTGGATTCATTTAAGAGGACTATATGCGCTGCAGTCTGAAACCATACATACTTGAGTTTTACCCGAACTATCTGCTGGCTGCATAGACTTTTCTATTACATATTTGCTATATTCATCATTTAACACTATTTGTATAATCCCCTTATGCGCAGGATTGTTTTTTCAATTTATACTCACCAGGAACAGACATATGGGAGAGGCAGGAATGCCTGACATAATTGAGGAATTGGGAAACACAACTAAAACAAATCAAACACTGGGTGAATAGTGAGGAAACCCCTCTCTGGGTAGAAATAGAAAAATAACTATCCCCTACAAAAAATCTTAATCTTTTACTTATAACTGACCTATGGAAGAACTGGAATGTTAACCACCTCCCAATCACTATACAAACATCCCTCAGGGCATGAAGACATCTAGCCAAACAACACAACTCCTATGACATACCGTACTAGGAAATGCATCACTCTCAATCAACAGCCTAGAAGCCATGATCCCTATGCTGAGTACCAAACCTCTTTCTGAAAATGGTATAAATGAGGTCAAGCAACTATATGATAAAGACCAATTAAAATCCACATCATCCCTCATAAAAGAATACAACCTAACTCCAACAACAATATACAGGATCATTCGTATAAAACACTTTCTAAACAAACACCCCCTAGGTTGCCTATCCATGCACTCAAAAGCATGGAACTTCTATACAGCTAAATCTCCCATAGTGAAAGGAATATCTATCTTATACAGCATCTTACAAAACACATTAAACTTCACAAAAACAGACCCAATGGAAAAATGGGAGAGAATTGAAATGCCCGATCTACCCCGAACAATGGACTTCTGCCTTTATATCCATCACAAATGCCTCTCACTGTAATGCACACTGAGAACAAACCCTAAAAATTACAAACAGGTGGCATTATACACCATTCAGAATAGCAAAATTTCCCCCACTAAGCTCACCAGAATGTTGGCGCAGTTGTGAACAAGTAAGGAACCTTAAGTACATACTTTGGGACTTTCCAGCACTAACCAGCTTCTGGAAACAAATATTCTGTCTCATCTCCAGATGCACTGGTATACTCTCCTCAACCTGCCCCAAACTTGCCATTCTAAATGTGGGCATTGAAAACTTCCCAATAGGGGGGCGGAGCCAGCAGCCGGAGCGGATGGAAGCCTGATCCAGGAGCTCCGACACAACGGGCACTATACAGCGGCTCACAGCGATCTTTAAACATCCCCAAACGGCCTGAGAAGCTTCTAACTACAAGAGGAACATGTCTCAAGCATCTGGCAAAAGAAGCAGAGAAGCACCGAGGAAAATCGCGGACTTCTTCACTCCAGCCTCGGGCCGTCGGAGTCAAGATGGCGCCGGCTCGAGACACGCGGCTCCGCTGCAGCAGGAGGATCCGCTCGTTGCGGAAACTCCGTTCGTTTCCGCGAACAACAAGCAGGACAACTTACAAGGTGAGCCTTTGGGGGTAAACACCCCTCTACCTAATACTCCCACCACTAGCCCACTTAAGCAGAGAAGGAGACTAGAGGACAGCACGACAACCCACGACGATGGGGAGGGGGCGGAAGAGGAGATGGAGGAGACAGCTGCATACAGCCAAAAGCTAGATGACTTCCCCACCACAGGCCAGTCGATAACAGACGACGTAATGAAAGAGATGCTGTTAACTCTGAGAGGGGCGATACAGCAGGATATGGCTTCCTTTATGAGATCCACCAGGAAGGAAATAATCAATCTTGGTGACAGGGTGGACTTTGTGGAAAACAAAATGAGCGATATCTCTATAGCTCAT
>BLSH010389137.1:176405-196238 GCA_018402905.1 Glandirana rugosa
ATTTTTTTTTTTTTTGCGTCTAGCGGCGGTAATGATCATGTTTTTTTTAACATTTTTGTGGTATGTACTTAAAAGTACCAAACATTTGGAAACGCGTTTGGTTAGTTATTTGCGGTTAGTACTAAAAAAATGGTGTTTATACTCCTTCATATATATAGCTGGTTTTCACTACTTATGTAAAAAAAAATATAAAAAAAAATTAAACATAAAATCGTTTTTCATTCTTTATAACAAAAAAAACGTTTTAAGAGCGAAAAAAACAAATATCGCCATTAACTTTTACTGTGTCTCCATTGGTTTATGATGGTTTTCTTTCGAGATAAAACATTTGGACCAGAGCACTTTTTGCGATTCAGCACTGTGTCGCTTTAACTGACAATTGCGCGGTTGTGCGACGTTGTACCCAAATTAAATTTGCGTCCTTTTTTTCCCACAAATAGAGCTTTCTTTTGGTAGTATTTGGTTACCTCTGTGTCATTTTCAATTACCGCTATAAACAAAAAAAGCGAGAATTTTGCAAAAAAAACAATATTTCTTACTTTTTGCTAAAATACAAATTAAAAAAAAATATAAAAAAAAATGTATTCATCACTTTTGGTCGATATATATACTTCCTCATATTTGTGGTAAAAAAATCATGATTGGCGTTTATTGATTGGTTTGCGCAAAGGTTTACAAACCATGAAAATTCATGTATGGTGTTTTTACAATTTTTTTTGTACTAGTAATGGCGGCGATCTGCGTTTTTTTTTTTTTTACATAAAGATCTGCGTTTTTTATCGGGTCTGTTGGGGCGGATATGTCGGACATTTTTGACACTTTTTTGGGACCAATGACAATTATACAGTGAAACTTAAATATACACTGATTACTGTGTAAATGTCATTGGTAGTGAAGGGGTTAACCTGCAGGGGGGCGATTTAGGTGTTAACTGTGTTCCCTAGGCGTGTTCTAACTGTGAGGGTGCAGGGCTGCCAGGGGCATAAGAGATCTAACTGATCCCAGTGACAGGGATCAGTAGATCTCTGTTATGCTGCCTGACAGAACGGGGAACCGCCGTCTTCTCTGTCAGGTCATCACGGTAACCGGCGGACATTGAGTCCTCCGGACCCTGTGGCCACAGTGCTGCAGAGTGTGGCGGATCACTCTCACCCGCTAGCCGCGCACGAGCGAGCCGCCATTTATAAACAGCGATTCGCGGGACAGTGCCACTCTGCAGCAGTAAATGTACACAAGGCGGTCGGGAAGTGGTTAAAAAATGGAAATCCCACCTAACACCCAACTTATCTGGAGTGGTTGCTGCAGTCAGCGCAAATAAAACTTATGAAAAACGAATAGCGATTAACTCATACAAAAAGTTTCAGAAAGCTTGGGAGATTTGGCCCATTACCTGATGAATAGTAGTATTATCTAAGTATACACACTACAGCGACTAAACAAATTAAGTTGACCTTAATGAACACAATGAATATATATAATGAAATAGACAATGACATATTATATCTTACCGAACAACACACCGCTGTATTCCTGACGTTTGAACCATATCACTGATCTTGATGTAATGTCCACTTTCTATTCTGTCCTACTGCAATATCCCGCTGCGCTACTATGTATCTTCCTTATAATGAACATATGGTGTTAGAGACCTATTTTGGGACTTTAAATGACACACGTATGCGAAAAGAGACATTGGATGGATATGATATAGCAATTTATTAATAAATGTATATAAAGTAATATAATATTTCATTACACATTTACTGTTCAATCAAATTGATAAAAGATATAGCATTTTAAACATTTAATAAATACATAGATATATCATATATAGAGTTGAGCGAACCCGAACTGTAAAGTTCGGGTCCATACCGAACTTTGAGGTGTCCGTGACCCAGACCCGAACCCGGACATTTGAAAAAAAGTTTGGGTTCGGGTTCTGGGTTCGAGTATTTGATCCCGCCTGTTGAATAGCTGCAGGGCAGCCAATCAACAAGCGTTTCACTGGTTTGCCCTTAGAAGCCATCACAGCCATGCCTACTAATGGCATGGCTGTGATTGGACAGTGCATCATGTGACCCAGCCTCTTTATAAGCTGGAGTCACTTAGTGCTGCATGTCACATGCTCTCTGGCTAGTGTAGGGAGAGGATGTTGCTGGCGCTGTGAGGGACAGATTGCAGATATAATAACATCTCATCCTGCATTACAGAACGATCTGATTGTGGACTAGGTAGAGATTACTACTACTACTGCTTTTAGGGACAGATTGCAGATCTAATAACATCTCATCCTGCATTACAGAAAGATCTGACTGGACTAGGTAGAGTCTACTGCTTAGAGGGACAGATTATTGTTCTAAGATCATCTCCTAGTTCTATAGGGTCAGGTTCCTGCTGTTGCTGTAAGGAACAAATTATTGTTCTAAAATCATTTTACTTCCTTTTGCAGCCCTTTCCAGGACTTTTTTATAGTCATTTTTGTGCCAAAAAGTTTGGGTCCCCATTGATTTCAATGGGGTTCGATGTAAAGTTCGGTACCGAACCTGAACTTTTTCTCGAAGTTCGGCCGAACCCACCAAACCCGAACATCCAGGTGTTCGCTCAACTCTAATCATATATGAAATTGCCCCCATCCATCGCATAAACAAAAGTACATGGGATTAAGACACGTTGATAAGTCTGTATTGGTCCATGACCTGTATTCCCCATATATAGGGTAAATATAGTAACCATCTTTCATTCTCCCCCACTTCATATTTTTCACTTATTCCAGCTTTTCAATTGTCTTTTCACTTGCTTCTATTCACCAGGTACACATCGCACTGGAGATGCCCGGTTGTTTGCGGTGCTTCGCCCTGGGTGGTCCTTGCCGCTATGCCTCCTGCCTCAGCTCCTGATTGGGAAGCTCCTGGGCATCCCTTCCGTCCCTTCCGCCTACCACTATCCGGTGGATGCAGTAAGTTGGAACTTTGGGATATTGTTAATTTGTGGGAGCATCATCTCCCCCTGTTTTCAATTCTCCAATTTACCACTAACATTTACTTCAATCCTATTTTAGAAAATTGACAAGCTTGCTCCTGATAAGTGACAAATGGTCACAAAATGTGTAGAGCTACCAACTGCCGCCAGTTGGCATATTCAGCCTACTTTTTCCACAAGATGGTTACTATATTTACCCTATATATGGGGAATACAGGTCATGGACCAATGCAGACTTATCAACGTGTCTTAATCCCATGTACTTTTGTTGATGCGATGGATGGGGGCAATTTCATATATGATATACAGCCAGGTCCATAAATATTGGGACATCAACACAATTCTAATCTTTTTGACTCTATACACCACCACAATGGAATTGAAATGAAACAAACAAGATGTGTTTTAACTGCAGACATGCAGCTTCAATTTGAGGGTATTTACATCTAAATCAGGTGAACGGTGTAGGAATTACAACAGTTTGTATATGTGCCTCCCACTTTTTAAGGGACCAAAAGTAATAGGACAGATTAACAATCATAAATCAAACTTTCACTTTTTAATACTTGGTTGCAAATCCTTTGCAATCAATTACAGCCTGAAGTCTGGAATGCATAGACATCACCAGGCGCTGGGTTTCATCCCTGGTGATGCTCCGCCAGGCCTCTACTCCAACTGTCTTCAGTTCCTGCTTGTTCTTGGGGCATTTTCCCTTCAGTTTTGTCTTCAGCAAGTGAAATGCATGCTCAGTCCGATTCAGGTCAGGTGATTGACTTGGCCATTGCATAACATTCCACTTCTTTCCCTTAAACTCTTAGGTTGCTTTCGCAGTATGCTTCAGGTCATTGTCCATCTGCACTGTGAAGCGCCGTCCAATGAGTTCTGAAGCATTTGGCTGAATATGAGCAGATAATATTGCCCGAAACACTTCAGAATTCATCTTGCTGCTTTTGTCAGCAGTCACATCATCAATAAATACAAGAGAACCAGTTCCATTGGCAGCCATACATTCCCACGCCATGACACTACTACCACCACCATGCTTCACTGATGAGGTGGTATGCTTTGGATCATGAGCAGTTTCTTTCCTTCTCCATACTCTTCTCTTCCCATCACTCTGGTACAAGTTGATCTTGGTCTCATCTGTCCATAGGATGTTGTTCCAGAAGGCTTTTTTAGATGTTATTTGGCAAACTCTAATCTGGCATTCCTGTTTTTGAGGCTCACCAATGGTTTACATCTTGTGGTGAACCCTCTGTATTCACTCTGGTGAAGTCTTCTCTTGATTGTTGACTTGGACACACATACACCTACCTCCTGGAGAGTGTTCTTGATCTGGCCAACTGTTGTCAAGGGTGTTTTCTTTACAGGGAAATAATTCTTCGGTCATCCACCACAGTTGTTTTCCGTGGTCTTCCGGGTCTTTTGGTGTTGCTGAGCTCACTGGTGCGTTGTTTCTTTTTAAGGATGTTCCAAGCAGTTGATTTGGCCACACCTAATGTTTTTGCTATCTCTCTGATGGGTTTGTTTTGTTTTTTCAGCCTAATGATGCCTTGCTTCACTGATAGTGACAGCTCTTTGGATCTCATATTGAGAGTTGACAGCAACAGATTCCAAATGCAAATAGCACACTTGAAATGAACTCTGGACCTTTTATCTGCTCCTTGTAAATGGGATAATGAGGGAATAACACACACCTGGCCATGGAACAGCTAAGCAGCCAATTGTCCCATTACTTTTGGTCCCTTAAAAAGTGGGAGGCACATATACAAACTGTTGTAATTCCTACATCATTCACCTGATTTGGGTGTAAATACCCTCAAATTAAAGCTGACAGTCTGCAGTTAAAGCACATCTTGTTAGTTTAATTTCAAATCCATTGTGGTGGTGTATAGAGCCAAAAAGATTTGAATTGTGTCAATGTCCCAATATTTATGGACCGGACTGTATACCTTGCATAGGGCTATTGGATTGCTGTACTATTAAGGAGAGTCTGCCCTCTATGCATTGCTATATACAGTTTATGCCCTATAGTTGGGACCTCAGATAGTTCAGAGTTAGGGTTTGCTTTGTGGCCTTGGCATTTTTAACTTGAGGTGCAGAGCTTGACAAGCAGCACTGCTTGCCAAACTTGCCCCTCGAGTTCAGTGGGGCTGTGGTGCAGTAGTGAGGCATTAAAGGGTTAAATCAGGCAGTGAGAAGGCGAAATGACACCTCCTCACCGATGACCAAGTGACCTGAACGTGGATCACTATTCAGAGGGTATCAAAATCTACTGTGAGTAGAAAAGAGCCCTAAGCCTAGGTTCACATTGGTGCAATTTGGCATGCGATTTGACATGCCCATGCCAAATCGGCGGCCATTGCACCGTCTGAATTGGTGCGACATGGCATTTGTGGCGCTGCACCGATTCCCAAAAGTAGTTTCTGTACTACTTTTGGCGACTTTGGGATGCAATTTCCATAGACATCTGTGCAGCAACCTGCACAGATGTCTCTGATATCGCCCCCAAATTCGGGACTGACATGCGGGAATGAAATTATGCGAGTTTAGTTGAACTCGCACAATTTCATTCCCTCTGTCAATTTGAACCTGGGCTAAAGGACACAAAGGAGAAAAGGAGGGAGTATACCTTGTCATAGCCCAGTGATGACGAACCTTGTCACACCAGATGTTTGGGAACTACATTTCCCATGATTAACTACACTGCAGTGTGCATGAGCATCATGGGAAATGTAGTTCTAAATCATCTGGGGTGCCTAGGTTCACTATCACTGTCATAGCCTATCTGGATTTTTCTATGTCTGTTTCAAAGTACAGAAGTTACCTCAGCTTCCAGAGAGTTATTTCTTTTATGTCAGGTTCACTATCCTTTTGTTTCAAGTGGTATTTATGAAATGTTAATTCCCTTTGAGGTGACCTCCTCTCTCTTTTTCAGCTGTACGACATGTTCCCTAAATTGATAGATCCTCTACCAGGAGTCCACAACAAGATTGTTGAAAACTCTGAAAAGGTGAATGATTTTATGAGAGAAACATTTACCAAGCAGAGGAAAGGCCTGGACGTAGATCAACACAGAAATCTTATTGATGCTTTCCTGGCAAAACAGCAAGAGGTGATGATGACATTTTTGATATCAAAATTCCACATGTTCAATGAGGAGAACCAAAGTGTTTCTTAAATGAAGAACATAAAAGAAATCCAACTGATTTGACACAATGTACACAACAGCACTCAATCATTTCTATTTTTCATCACCATGGTTGAATAGAATAGTTGAACTGTAATGCACCTGGTGGTAGAGCCTGATGTGTGGAGATAGGCTTCTCTTACACCTCTGGCTCAGGAGTATGGTTAAGTGACTGGAGCGCCAGAATGGGCATGAGAGCCTGACTGGTCTTTCATTGCAGGTTGCTGATGAGCAGGCTGTATGTTGCTGAAGGCCTGGTTCTAGGGTTGCCACATCATCCCTTTAGTCCAGGACACATCTGAATTACACAAGTTCTGAGGCTATGAAAGAGGGAGGACCTCCACTGTGCCACCATCCAAAATTGTATGGAAAAGGATTGAAGGAAAACCTACCTCAAACAATTGTAGGACTTTGAGGGCACAACATAGGCCAAAAATATAAAAAATATATAGCTTTATTAATAAATAGACAAATCTGATACATACATAACATATACCGACATATACACATGAACACCCTATACTGAGCAAAGATAAAGCACCACCCGTATAACCAAAACCTGGAGGTAGAGTTCTACACACACAGTAGGTATAATAGTCTAAAAAAGTAGCCTCTATATAGCGAGTATAAATAACTTTGTGAATTGCCTCCACGTTGGTCTGTCGACGCGTTTCGCTTCCCAGAGCTTCCTCAGGACAGATACAGGGGTGGGTGCTGATGTTCAAATAAAGAAAAACATAAACAAAATTTTACACACAGAGTATACTAAATATATATGTTCTAAATATTAAATAAATAGCATGCCCTTATGCACTGTAGCACTGCAAGTGCAGGATCTAGATCACAAATTGCATTTCAACAAACATGTACAAGTCACCAAATATGTTGTTGTACCACCGTTGTACTGTGTGTACGGGCCTTTAGGTATGCCCAGGCACACTTTGCACACCCCCTGCACACGTCTATGATCCAATTGCAATGGAGAGTTTTTTTCTACAGGACATGAAATGAAGGGAACTCCCCACCAAGGGACATAGATTGAAAAAAAAAAAAAGACAGATGTTTTAACCATTCCCTATTGCACCCAGAAACCAAAAATTTACTTTATTGTGCATGCAACTAATGAAATAAGGGATGAAACAATGATCCAATAAATGCTCACAGATACTTTGTCTTTTTCCCATTATTCAGGGAAAGTCAGAATCTACACTGTATTACCATGATGACAACTTAACTGCCCTGGTGACCCAACTGTTTGGTGCTGGAATGGAGACTACATCCACCACCACATCCACCATTTTGTTAATTATTTGATCTTCATATGGCTATTTTAAATTCTTAGCATTTAAAGCCAATAAGGTCTTGCTCAATTACATGAAGGTAACAGGTACCCAACAGATATACCAACTGCATGACAGTTTTTGTTACCAAGTGCATGTATCATTTTTATATATTTTAGAAAGCATAACTAGACATGTTTGGTAAGGTGGGTCAGTAAACAAGTACAAATAGAAGGTATCTACATGTTTCCCTCCATCAAAAAAACTGAAAACAAAGGGTTTCGTCCTCATTTTAGGATAGTAGAAAAATTCTGTCTTGCGGCTCCCTAAACCATACTACATTTAAGCCGCTCATTCCATGGATTGTCCAACTTGCCTGAAACAGCGAGGTGCAGGTTTATAAAAATAGCTCTATAATATTAGACTGTTTCTGTACTATAATTCAGACATTATTCATGCACAGTAAACCAATGAGTATAAAGTAATGATTTGCATAGCTCTAACTATCTAAAAATGAGGAACTATCTTGATACCCTCTCAATCCCCAGCCAGGAGGGTCTTTTGCCTTTTGTATGCTTTTTGTTTGAACTGTTCCTGTTAAATATTTTTATAGTGTTAAAAAAATAAAAATAACAATAATGACAACATAAATTAGTGAAAATGCAAAAATAAATAAATAATAAAAACCTGTTGCCCATTGCCTTCTTCAAACCACCTTAAATGATTTTGCTCATCCCTAATCCCCATCTATTATTGTTCCTTCCATGATTTCTCGTATGCTGCTGTCCTCTGAATTTTGTTTCAAATGTCCTCAGGCACTCACAAACCATCAAGGTTTTTAAACACACTTTTATAACTGAATAACACAACTTCACTCCTGCCATCTCATGATCTACCTCACTGCCTCAGGATGTTATTATAATTTATATTTCTAATACTCCTTCTACCCCTTTGTACCCATCTATTCCATTTTTGACCATGTGTTTTCATTGGCTGGGTTCTCATTTTTATAATTGTATGTGCCAGCTGATGCCAGCTAGCCAGCAAAAAACAAAACAAAACAAACTATGATATTTCAAGTATTTATGTGAAAAACAGAGTTTTTTTGTTAATTTCAATACATTTTTATTGTAAAAAACAGAGTTTTTTGTTGCACACATCTGCAAATATATATTGAAGCCACACCACCCCGCCACCACCCTAACTCCAATTTAACATACAGTAGCTCCTATTTTGGAACATATATAGCAATTATTAAAGTGAGGGTAGATATGCCTAGAGGTAGCCCAGGACACATTAGAAGCTCTGTGTGGCTCAATAGCAGCTGATCCAGAAAGCAAAAAAAAAAAAAAAGAAAGACACTGCCCCAATAAATTCATAGGTAGCTTTTTAGGCCTCTTCCACACAGGCTCCTGCTTGTGCAATGTAAATTCAGGTGTATTTTTTCCAAATGTAAATCCCAGGTACTGCGTACATCCGGCCATAGATATACACCTGTGTTCCCAAAATTTGAGTATAGCATTTGCAAAAAATAGAACATTTTCTACTTTTTGCACATGCCTTTACATTATATGCATGTTCACATGAGCACCAGCATATACACAAGTAGGGCCACACACAGCCATTTGTGTCTATGAGTAGCTGTATGCAGCATATGGGATTTTTGAGCAAGGGAAATAGGCCAGCCTTTATATCTCATGGGCTCTGGTTAGAAGTATTAACCACTTGCCGACCGCCGATCGGCATCTGACGGCGGCAAAGTGGCTCTGTAAGGCAAAACACCGTCATACGACGGCGGCCGCCAGATCACGCTCACTGTGTCCGGGGAGGGCCAGGGAGCAGGTGCGGCGGCTTCGATTGCCGCCGGCCACCCGCGATGCCCCCCCCCGGAGTGAAGGAACGGAGGTCCGTGTAAGTAAACACGGACCTCCGCTCTGTGTGAGGGGGAAGGGCTGTGATCACAGCCTTCCTGTACGTGAAGGCTGTGACCACTTCCCTTCCCCAGCTAGGCAAGCCCCCATACAGTTAGAACACGCCCAGGGAACATAGTTAACCCTTAGAGCGCCCCCTGCAGGTTAACCCCTTCACTGCCAATGACATTTACACAGTAATCAGTGCATTTTTATAGCACTGATTGCTGTATAAATGCCCATGGTCCCAAAAAAGTGTCAAAATGTTCCGACATGTCCACTGAAAGATCGCAGTACCGCTAAAAATCGCAGATCGCCGCCATTATTAGTAAAAAATAAAAAAAAATAAAAACCCCAAAAATGAATTCTCATCATCCGTAAACGCGACCACTTTTGCGCAAACCAATCAATAAAGGCCGATTGCGATTTTTTTTATCGCAAATATGATGAAGAATATAAATCGGCCAAAAACGGTGAAAAAAAATGTTTTTTTTTATATTTTTTTTTTTTGGATTTGTATTTTAGCAAAAAGTAAGAAATTTGTTTTTTTTTTGCAAAATTGTCGCTCTTCTTTTGTTTATAGCGGTGATCAGAAATGACGCAGAGGTGATCAAATACCACCAAAAGAAAGCTCTGTTTGTGGGAAAAAAAGGACGCAAATTTCGTTTGGGTACAACGTCGCACGACCGCGCAATTGTCAGTTAAAGCGATGCAGCGCCGAATCGCAAAAAGGGCTCCGGTCCTAAAGCTGGAAATCCTTCCGGTCCTTAAGTGGTTAAAGTAAGTGCACATGGAAAGAGCATTTCAAGACGCAAACATTGGAATTAACCAAGGTTGCCAGCGGGACTGTCAACCTTGGACCTATCCCCAACCAACATCCTTCCTACGGCACTAGCCACTATAACCCCACACTCTCCTAGTATGATCTATGTATCCAACTTCACCGGTCTCAAGAAGTCAGCTCAACTCACACCAGCATCGATACCATTAGGTCCCTGACTACTATATAGAAGCGGGCGCCATAGGCCTATATGACACAGAAATCATGTATATTCTATAATGCATGCAACTTCTGAATATTTACAAATCTTTGTTTTATTCTACATTCTCTTCACATTATGTTAAAACATGTAATCACTGTATGACTATGGAACTTGAATGTGTCTTCAGGCCGATGGGCCTATGTAACTTTTGTGCACCTACTCTTGTATCCCTGAATACTTCTAATAAAATATTATGGAAAAGGAAAGAGCATTTCTTAGAAACATGCAATGCAAAAAATCCCAGCATGGTTAGCTAGCAAAAAAAAAAATATTAATAAAAGTAAATCTATACAATTTTCATAAAAAATGAGGTCTTTGTTGCTTACATTCTAAAATATATATAGAAACCACCCTGCCTTATCATGGGCCCTTTTGTTTTGTTTGTACTGTACTTTTTAGGTGATGGTGTTATTGATGTCACTGATATCCTTATGTTGTAAACTTCTGCAGAAGAGATTTTAAGTATATAAACCAATACTGATAATTTATTTTTGAATATCCAACAGAAAAAGTGCAAAAAGAAATTGAAAAAGTTATAGGCGCGGCTCAACCTAAGATAGAGCACAGGAAGCACATGCCCTATACAGATGCTGTTGTATGTGAAGTTCAGCGCTTTGGTGATATCGCCCCGACTAGCCTTCCACATGCAACAACTTGTGATCTCACATTCAGAGGCTATTTCATTCCAAAGGTGAGTAAGTCAATAAAAATCTATGTATGCACATCTTTCCATACTGTATACATTCTGTGATGTGGACCAGGTGGTATTTCTGTGTCAGGGAAGGTACTGTACAACACAGTTTCTTTGGGTTGATTGCTTGTCCCAAATACTGTATATTTTAATGTCCAGTATTAACAAAGAAAAGCTTCACTTCAAAAACAAATAAACAGAGTCCTGTATAATTTGGAACATACATCCGTCTGTATAGAAAGCTTTTAATCTTGAACAGACTCACAGTTTAGGTGAAACCAACACGAGTTCTTGCACAAAGCTTTTATAAATCCTTTGCACAGCCCTTCTATACCAAGCTTGGTAACCTGGCAGGTAGACTTGTAGACTGGGCCAGGATGCAGAACTATACAATCTTTTCTGCAGCCTAAACTCCAGGCCCAACTGAGGAATTTTTTTATCAGCCTCTTAAAGGCAAATTGCCCTCACCAAGCTAGCTTTGAGCCCACAACCATCCCAATCTGCATTTTGAGCAGCAAATATCGGCCATCTACCACCTTGCCTGGTGTCTGCCATTTTAGCACAGACTTTGTCACTACATACTGTATATATTAGATTAGGTAACAGATTGTGATAGGATCACTGGTTGTGCCAGTAGATGTAATACGTGTGTAGCGCAACCCCTATAGGGGCAGCTGGTAAATAATTGCCCTCACTGATATTCTTGGGTTAACAAGGGAAAGAAGAATGTAAAATGCAGCTATTGCTAAAATTGCAACTTTAGCATAAACAGAGTTACAGAGATATGAATGGAAATGGCAATAACAGTGAATCCAGGCAGTAAAAGCCAAGCTTAAGGGAACCTATGATTCCAGGCACAAGAGGGGGGTGAAAATACTTTTTGTCAGTCCGCTCCATTTAAGCCCTGAAGCCACAGATGAAAAGAAACAACATAACACAATGTGTAAAACCTGAGTGACAGTTCCCTTTTAAGATAAACAGGTGTTGTAGGTTGATTTCTTTGCATGGAGGAGTCTTTGAAATAAAGGTGTCTGAAATCTTCAGCTAGCTATTAAGGGACCCAAATGTATTGCTATGCAATGTCGACCAACAAAGGTAAATAGAATAAGCAAAGTGTTTCTCAGTGAAGACCTTTGATGTAGAAAAGGGTGAGGTAAAGGTGTCTACATGCAGTGTCTCTGAATGCAATATTAAGGGTGGGCTTCTGCCTGCTCACCAATCCTGGAGATGCTAAGGTTTTTGGAGATAGGATGTCCCAGAACAGGCTCTTGAAGGAACTTCAATCAGATGAAAGATGCCAGAATAGCAACCTGGTGACCCAGGGATTCAGCGGTGTGTGCGTAGGTAAACGCGGCCCCAAACAGCCACACTGCCAATGAGAGGCCGATGTCTACCTTCAAGGATAGGGCTCACTCACAGAAAATCCCTCCACACTTTCCAGGCCACATCACTCACTTACACCCGCCAGGGGTGCATAGCCTCTTGCTCCTGCAGATGTAGATCCTGTGTCCCAAGAGAGTGAGCCCCTCCAAGCACAGTTCTATTTATCTGCTCACCCAGCAGCTTTAGATTCATTAAAATCCCAGTTTTCTGGACTACGTTTCCCATGATCTCCTGCTTTCAGTAGTGGTCTCTCTCTCTCTCTGCAATCGGGAAATTATGTCATAATCCCCATGCTTAGTGATGGGTGAACAAACATTAGTTCGGCCCTGAACATCACCCATTCGGATGTTCACCTTGCACCTGACCAGCGGTCAGATGCATTTCTTCAGGCAATCAGGGCTCACAATGCACTGAGCGCCCTGCAAATTCAATGAACACCTTCAAGGTTTTGCCCAATGAGGGCACAGAGTATTTTGAGAGCCTTGATTGGACAGCATCATGATGACTTTGCCTAATCATGGCTCAGTGTTCATAGTCCCACCCCACACTATAAAAGGTTCCTTTCCACTGAACCTTTTACAATGTAAAGTTGGAGATAGAGCAGGGCTCAGTGGTAGTAAGTTAATTAGTGTTATTGTGAGTGTCAGTTTAGGGTCAGTGTAGTGTGTCAGTGTAATTTCAGTGCAGTGTGAACATAATGTAGTGTCAGTGTAGTGCAGTGTTTAACAACTCTACATTTAGTGCTGTATACACACTTTTTTTGTTGCTGCGCCCCTTTTTTTTATTCCCCTGCCCCCTTTTTCAAATTGTCAGCCACAGGTTGTCTTACTGCAATGCTGGTGTCCCCCCTTTTTTAATAATATATATATTTTTTACAGTTTTTCAATTTGTGTTAGAAGCAGTTCTCAGTTTATAGTGCACCAAACACTACATTTCATTAAATAAAGTGCATCCAATCACTCATTTCCTATTAGCTAATAAATTTGTATAATAAGCCCCCATCATGTCTGGGAGGCCAACAATGAGAGGCAGACATTTCCATGCCACTGTCAGGGGGCCAGCAGAGTCTCTGTCCACAGGAAAAGGTGGAGGTGGACCGTCCTCAGGCAGGGCACATTTATCTTTTTTCACTGATGTTGGCCATCTTATCCTACCACAGCATGCAGAGGAGGTGGTGGAATGGTTTACTAAACTATCCTCATCCTTGTCATCCTCTATCACCCAAACTGATACTATGTTTGCAGTCCACTGCAGCTGCCAAAGTGGCTTATTCTGCCTCCTTGTCCACAGCTACTCCTGCCATAGCCCCACCATCATGTACAGAGGAGTCAGCTGAATTATTTGACCACAGTGTCAGTCACTTTCTTCTTGAGGGTGCACAACCATTACTTGATTCTGATGTTGGTTCTGGTGTCGAGAAGGGGGTAATATGAGTTTACAGAGAGGGGAGAACACTGATAAACAGCAAATTGGCAGTCATCTTCCCCCAGGGACAGTGTATTGCCAAGTTGGCTCCTGTGATGAGGATGGAGGGGATGGTGATGATCAGGTCACTTACTCTACTTGTGTGCCTGACAGAGGACAGTGAGGTGAGTGTAACAACCCCAACGAGTCAGGATGTCCTCCAGAGGCAGTCATCATAGAACAGTAGGGAACAGCTCCCCTATTACATCAGATTGTAGAGCTCTTATCTCCCTTCCCACTCAGCTGTGTGACATACTTTTTATGAGCAGAGTCCAATCCTGAGTTTAACAAGGATAATTGTGAAGGGTTATGGTGTAAAGGCACCACCAGCACCCAAGGCACAATTTTTCCACCCCTGTTACTTCTATCCAATGTCTGCGAAAGAGACACCAGACTTTATCTAAAAAAAATTGTTAATCTTGGCCTGAGTGTACTATAATTTGGCTTCTTCACAAAAGGCTTGCTCACTGTGGTGCAAAACTGTTATTTCCATCCAAAGTCTGCCAGAGACACCAGAATGTATCCAAAAAATCACTAATCTTGTTCTGGGTGCACTAAAATGTGGCCTCATCATACAGACTGGCTCCTTATGCCGTTGTTTACAAAATAAGGAAAGCTTGGAGGAAAAATCTATGGCTTTTTTTCTTTATATACAGTTGTGCTCATAAGTTTACATACCCAGGCAGAATTTATGATTTCTTGGTTATTTTTCAGAGAATATGAATGATAACACAAAAACATTTCTTTCAAGCATGGTTAGAGTTTGGCTGAAGCCATTTATTATCAATCAACTGTGTTTGCTCTTTTTAAATCGTGACAACAGAAACTACCCAAATGACCCTGATCAATAGTTTACATACCCTGGTGATTTTGGCCTGATAACATGCACACAAATTGGCACAAAGGGGTTTGAATGGCTATTAAGGCCTCATACACACGGACGTTTCTAAAAAAATAAACAAAACGTCGGGCCCGACGTCAAGGAAAAAAAGTTGGCGTTTTTCGGCGTTATGAATCGGCGTTTTTGAGCGTTAGGCCTCATACACATGGGCGTATATAAAAAAATAAACAAAACGTCGGGCCCGACGTCAAGGAAAAAAAGGCGACTTTTTCGGCGTTATGTATTGACGTTTTTCGGCGTTAGTGAGCGTCGGCGTCAATAGGCGTTTTTTTAAAAAAAATCATCCCTCTGCTATTTTTCAACCTAAAAACGTCGGCGTCAAAAAACGCCGGTAAACGCCGGTACAATATTAGTTGGCATTTGTTGGTGTTAGTTGGCGCTTTGTGGCGTCGGCGTCAAAAAACGCCAACATTTTGCAGTCTCAGAACGCGAGGGCTGTGGGTTCTACTTTCTGCTCACTAACGCCGACGCCACCTACAGCTCAAAAACGCCAATGTTTTTATGGGGCCATTGACTAACACGGGGAGCAGAAAAAAACGTCAGCAGACGCCGGCGTCAAAAAACGCCCGTGTGTATGAGGCCTAAGTGAGCGTCGGCGTCAATAGGCGTTTTTTTTTAAAAAATCATCCCTCTGCTATTTTTCAACCTAGAAACGTCAGCATCAAAAAACGCCAGAAAACGCTGGTATAATAATAGGTGCCGTTTGTTGGCGTTTGCTGGCGTTTGATGGCATATTGTGGCGTCGGCGTCAAAAAATGCCAAAACGTTACAGCCTCAGAACGCGATGGCTGTGGGTTCTAGTTTCAGCTCACTAACACCGACGTCATCTACAGCTCAAAAACGCCGACGTTTTTATGGGGCCATTGACTAACATGGAGAGCTGCAAAATACGCCAGAAAACACCAGCGTCAAAAAACGTCCGTGTGTATGAGGCCTAAAGGTAACCATCCTCATCTGTGATCTGTTTGCTTGTAATTAGTGTGTGTGAATAAAAGATCAATGAGTTTCTGGACTCCTGACAGACTCTTGCATCTTTCATTCACTGCTGCACTGAGGTTTCTGGATTCTGAGTCATGGGGAAAGCAAAAGAATTGTCAAACGATCTGTGAGAAAAGGTAGTTGAACTGTATAAAACAGGAAAGGGATATAAAAAGATATCCAAGGAATTGAGAATGCCAATCAGCAGTGTTCAAACTCTAAAGGCCCGTACACAGGGTGCGACAGTCGCATGAAAACGGTCATACGACCGCTTGTTGTACGATCATCCGACCATTAGTACAAGCGATTAGAACAGCCGACGTGTGACGGTCATACAACAGAATTTGGATGAGCAGACTAGAAAACTTTGGTTGTACAACAAGCGGTCGTACGACCGTTGTATCGTGTCTACCTAGAAATTGGTCCAACAAGTTGTACTGTGCAATACACGCATGCTCAGAAGTCAGGAACGCTCTGAAGTGTCCGTTTGTGTAGACCTACGTTCCTAATTCACAAATCACATGGACCTGAACTTCCTCTTTATATGCTCGTTACACGTCACCACGTTCAGCTTGGTCGTATGATCACTTAGTGCATGTCAGTACACGAGATACAACAGCCAACATACGATTTGGGCCGTTCGGTTGTACGACCATCACACCACGTGTACGAGGCTTAATCATGAAGTGGAAAATGAGGGGCTCTGTTGTAACCAAACCACAGTCAGGTAGACCAACTAAAATTTCAGCCACAACTGCCAGGAAAATTATTTGGGATGCAAAGAAAAACCCACAAATAACTTCAGGGGAAATACAGGACTCTCTAAAAACATGTGGTGTGGCTGTTTCAAGATGCACAATAAGGCACTTGAAGAAAGATGGGCTGCATGGTCGAGTTGTCAAAAGAAAGCCATTACTATGCAAATGCCACAAAGTATCCCGCTTACAATACGCCAAACAGCACAAAGACAAAACTCAAACCTTCTGGCATAAAGTCATTTTGAGTGATGAGACCAAAATTTAACTTAATACCGTGTATTGCCCCCTTTAACATCAATAACAGCTTGAAGTCTTTTGTGGTATTTGTGGATGAGGCTCTTTATCTTCTTGGATGGTAAAGCTGCCTATTCCTCTTGACAAAAAGCTCAGTTGTGGCTGAAATTTTAGTTGGTCTACCTGACCGTGGTTTGGTTTCAACAGAACCCCTCATTTCCACTTCTTGATTAGAGTTTGAACACTGCTGATTGGCATTCTCAATTCCATAGATATCTTTTTATATCCTTTTCCTATTTTATACAGTTTAACTACCTTTTCTCACAGATCCTTTGACAATTCTTTTGCTTTCCCCATGACACAGAATCCAGAAACATCAGTGGAGCACAGGTGAGGATGGTTACCTTTAATAGCCATTCAAACCCCTTTGTGTCAATTTGTGTGCATGTCATCTGGCCAAAATCACCAGGATATGTAAACTTTTGATCAGGGTCATTTGGGTAGTTTCTGTTGTCATTATGATTTAAAAAGAGTAAACACAGTTGATTGATAATAAATGGCTTCGGCCAAACACTAACCATGAGTGAAAAAAGGTTTTTGTGTTATCATTTATATTCTCTGAAAAATGGCCAAGAAATCAAAAATTCTGACAGGGTATTTAAACTTATGAGCACAACTGGATGTCAGTATTGCTGCAGCAGGTTCTATACACGATACAGATGTGCCACTTTACAGGCAGACTAAGGGGACCCCCAGGCACTATATTTAAAGGAATTTTTAATTTTTATTATTTCACTTTATGCATCATTAAATCACTGCTCATTTAAAAAACAATATTTTTTAAACATTTTTTTTACATTGATACATGTCCTCCAGGGCAAGCCCCAAATACCCTTTTCATGGCCAATAACTTGCATATAAGCCTTAAAAATGGGGTTTTCTATTTTTTCGAGTTTGGGTCCCTTAGACTTTAATAGGGTTCTGGTTTCTGGTCCAAAATTTTTTTCTGTTTGAGAGTTCTGGCATAGAACAGAACCCGAGGGTGTTCGGCCCAAAGCTCAGTGTTATATTTGTTAAGGAATGTCCCATGATGACAAAAGCGATATAGCCAGTGCTTGGCTACATGTGATACTAGGAGAGCCAATTTTGACAGAAAAAGGGGTACCTGAGGGCTTACAATGCAGAATTTTAGGCAAGCACAGGTGAATTTGGCCCACAAAGAGGAGACAGACTACATTCAGTGATGGGTGTCTGAGCCTTAGCGCAATAAGATATATTCAGGCTCAGACATCTGTTCTTAACCCCAGGTAACCGGTTGGTGTGCATCTAGATAGATACATACAGTAGATGGCTTGCTATCATGTACCTGATCCGAGGCTGAGATGCCGAGAGGGGCTCCCCTTGCGGCTAAACGCAGCGTACCTCTGGAGTGGAGACAGAGGGTACAGTGCGCCAAAAAGCCCGGGTCACCGGAGTGGATTATTTTTCTCAGGTAAGAGAAGTTGTGCCGGGGAAAGTTTGGCCAAAATGGAACTATTTCTCTTCTTTACCACACTGCTGCAAAACTTCACCTTCCGGGCTCCACCCGGGGCCGTTGTGGACCTCACTCCTGCACTGGGGACTACAAATGCTCCTTTGCCTTAGGAAATCTGTGCTATACCCCGCAACTAAAATCTTCCTCCAAAATTGTTTCTGCAATATTGCTGTGCATTACCAGCAAGGGTTTTTTGGGAACAATGATTATAGTTACTGACTGTTGTACTAGTATGACATATATCTCGACAAATCTCAGAAGCCAGGTGCTTGCACTGTGCTTAGACAATACCAGCTGATGCCTAACCTAACTGATGGTTGGCCAAAGGTCACACAGAAGATAGTAAAGAACTGTAAGGAACAGAAACATCTTAACAACTGAAAAAGTACACTTTAGCAGATATCTTAATTTCAACACATTAATTCATTTTATAGCTACTTATACCAGACCTTGCACCATAATTTGAACTAATTCCCTATTCTTTCCTTCCCTCTCGCAGCTTGGGCGATTTTTGAAATCTGATTTTATTATGAGGATGTTCTTTTGGTGATAGCAGTCTCAACATCCCATTGATGATTTACCACCTTGTGGGACAGGAATTTAATACCAGAAGACTTTTTTTTTTTTTTTTAAATATAATTTTTATTGGGTTGTATGAAAGATACAAGCATAAATCCAAGATAACATAACAGGGTATTCAAATGCAATGGAAAGGGGAGGGGAGGTGAGGTAGGAGGGTAGGGGAGGGAAGGATAGGGAGGAGAGGGAAGTGGAGGGAGGTGAAGCCGAGAGATAGGAAGGGGGGGGGGGGTTGGAGGGGGATGGAGGGAGGGGAAGGGAAGACGAAACAGCTACTTGGAATAGAAAAAAAAAAATACATAATGACATTAACAGCCAGGCACATATGAGAAAAGGGGGAATGGTACCCAGAGAGTAATAAGATCTAAGCAAGACCAGTCTACAAGTTTAAGCAGAGACTCAGGGACTAAATGGTCTCCTAGACGGAGAGATGTCTACAAGATCCGAGGAGGATAAAGTTAACTCAAAGGGCTTAGGATAGAGCCTCTGCATCGAAAGTTGGGGGGAGGGGAGGGGAAGATCTTCCATAAAAGATGCGTAATGGCTATGATGTGGCAAGATGACTGTTGCAGTGAGCAATTGAGTTAGAGACCTGGTGTCAAATTCAAATGGATATTGAAAGATTGATTTCAAGGAAGGGAAGCAAAGGGGGTCTCCTCCATAGGGTCCATATCAATTGGTTCCTGTGGCAGTGTATCATCATAGAAAAATCTTCTGTATGGGCCCCACTTTTTGTGGAAGCCATCCTGGGTAGCAGGGTGTAAGGTATGGTCCAGAGTATCCTTGCGCATAAGGTTGTTTAAGTCGGCCCTGACCAGGTCTAGAGTGGGTGGTACAGGGGAGGCCCATTGTTTCAATATGGCTCTCCTGGTTGCCATGAAGCATGTGGTGATCCACGCTCTGTGTGTT
>BLSH010389137.1:197692-214885 GCA_018402905.1 Glandirana rugosa
TCGTAAACTGTTATAGTCAAAGACGACCGACCCTGATCAGGAGGTTTCTTACCCATAATGATCGGGAAAAAGAGTGAATTAATGACGGTACATGTTTCGTGGTATACGTTTACACCAACGACGCCCAAATTAAAGATTGTTTTAGTACAATGTATTTCCCTGCGCGGTCCCCACGGGAGAAAGGGGGGAAAATAGATTAGACCGGTAGCTCGGAGAGAGAGCGAAATATGAGAAGTTGAGGTTGTAAGTACCACACTACTAGCCACTAGTTCTTTATGCGAGGCGCGAGAAACGCCTACTATAGGATAGACCTGCACATTTCCTGAACTGAGTGAAAATATCCTGAATGTGCGGGATGTCTGAATGGGGGGACGAGGAGAAAATGAGGATATCATCCGCAAAGAGCGCGGAGCGTATTTCTTGATCACCGATCATCACACCATGAATGTTGGAGTTGAAGAGTATAAAGCGAGAGAGAGGCTCGATGGCCAGATTAGATAAAAGGGGGGAAAGAGGGCACCCCTGGCGCGTCCCTTTATGTAACATGATTTTGTTAGAAATTAAACCCGCAGCAACCACATTTGCATATGGTGCTTTGTACATGGCAGTAATTAAGTGAGAAAAAGGGCTAGTAATACCCATTCTTTGGAGGACTAGTCCCAGCCAGCAGAAACTGATATTGTCAAATGCTTTCTCGGCATCGAGGGAGACAATAACAGAGTCCCTGGCCGTACCTGCCCTGGCCGCTTCCAGCACAGCCAACACCTTTCGGATGTTGGAAGCTGCCGATCTCCCCACGGTGAACCCTGCCTGGGCGGGGTGAAGTAAAAGAGGCATGATGAGCGCCAGTCTTTTGGCCATAATTTTAGATAAAAGTTTAGAAACGAGGTTAAGTAGGGAGATAGGTCTATAGGATCCCGGATTTAGAGGGTCCTTGTCTTTCTTTGGAATCAATTTTATATGAGCTTGAAACGCCGTGGGGAGATACGGGCCCCCCTCCAGAATGCACTGATAGAGGGAGACAAGTGTAGGGGTGATAAAGTATTTGGTTAATTTGAAAAATTCAGACGTGTACCCATCAGGGCCGGGGGCTTTGTTGGGGGAAAGTGAAGATATTTCTGCAGTTATGGGAGCGTTGAGGGACGTTAGGTCGTCGGGGTCAATTGAGGGAAGATTTATTCTGTCAAGGAATGAGTTCGCCATCGACTCATCTATGGGGTCATCGCTATATAGATTTGAGTAGAAATCCTCTAATACAGAGAGAACTTCCTTTGAATTTTTTGTCGTTTTGCCATCGGATCGTCTTAAAGTCGTTATATGAGTAGGGGTATGAGGGCCTCTGCAAAGCTGGGCAAGTAGTTTACCCGGTTTGTTGCCAAATTTATGGTATTGGAGCTGGGTTTGGGAATAGTAGTAAAGTTCTCGCATTTCAGCCCATTTGTCAAAGGTAGCCTTTGCTTCCGTCCAATTTTTCCTGTTGTCAGGGGAATTGTGTTTATTAAGGGCTGATTGAGCGTTTCGTAGGGCTGTGCTAGCTTTGTCGTAATGTTGGGTAGTTCTTTTTTTATGGGATATTGTGAATGCAAGGATTTTGCCTCTTAAGACCACTTTTGCAGTTTCCCAGAAGAGTACGGGGTTTTCTTCATGAGCAGAATTAGTGTCTTGAAACTCTGCCCATGCTTTGTGTATCACCTCAAGTAATTCAGTGTTCCCTGCTAGATGCGTTGGGAAGCGCCACATTCTGGGTGAGCTTGGTGTCTCTGAGACTGCCAGTTGGAGAGCTACTGGGGCGTGATCAGAGATGGCTATGTCAAGTATTTCCGGGTCAGAGGAAAGTGGTAGCATGAGGGAGTTACAAAACATATAGTCTATCCTCGAAAGGCTTTGGTGCAGGGGGGAAAAAAAGGTGAAATCTCTCCCTATGGGATTGTCCAGCCTCCATGTATCAGTAAGTTGGGTAGCTTCCGCGAATTGCGCAAGTGGTGAAGGAGAGCCGGGGGGGCTCTTGTGTTGAATTGGGTACAGATCTGGCCCTATCCTCATGAGTGGACATGACTGAGTTGAAATCCCCCCCTACTAACAGGGGCAGATGGAGGAACGGTGCCAAACTGGCCGTCAGGTCATGGAAAAAAATCTTAGAGGGAGAGTTTGGGGCGTATATGTTGCCCAAGACCATTTCTTTGTTAAAAAGTTTGAACCTAAGGAGGGATATGCGACCATCACTGTCATTCACCTCCGAGAGGAGTTGGAGTGGGAGATTTTTGTGCACTAGGAAAATTACCCCTGCTTTACCATTAACCGCGCGTGATCCGTATACCTGACCCACCCAAAGCCTCTGGAGACGCCGAAAGTCCTCAGAGGACAGATGGGTCTCTTGAAGCATGGCTATGTCAGTGCGCAGGCGCCTTAGGTGTTTAAGCACTGCCATTCTTTTGTGGGGAGATCTAAGTCCCTTTACATTCCATGAAGTAACTTTTATGTTATTTCTGGTTGGGATGTAGGATTAGTGGGCGAGGATTTTATAAGAGAGTAGTCTATGTGATATGACACCAGGGAGCTCAAAGCGAGCCGTTGACTGGGTAGGAGAGCAGAGTCTCTAAAAATGAGGGCTGGGGATAGAGGTAAGGAAAGGGTGGCGGGCTTGTCCTCCCAATAAGTACATAACTTCAAAAGCAATACAAAATATACAAAGGTAACATACCTAGAGCTAGGTAGTGGACTTCTCTTTTTTCCACATGACATACCGTCACAATCCAAATAGCGTTACCGGAGTCCCACCAATCGAGTGCTACGAGCCAGGATCAGAAGGATATCCCCCGAAGAGCATAGAGGATAAGCTGGGCTAGGGACGTCCGGGTAAGGATCGTCTGTCTTGCACTGAGGAGCTCCGATAAGGCTATGTGCTGAACAGGGCTTAGGCAGAGAACATAAAGATAAGAAAGGAACAAACGTGTTGTTACTCAAAAACATGCCTAAACTTGCGATATAGGCAGTATAATATAAACAATCAACAAAATTAAGCTAGAAGGGCCCACTTGGGCTTAGTAGATGTGGATATAATAGGTGCAATAACCTGAATATGGAGAGGCCTAGTAAGGGCTTTGACGGTAGGGTTGAGTAGACCTGGAGCTAGGGCGGGGGTTGCTGTTTGGCCTTTTAGGAGAATCTTTCCGGGGGCTGCGTAGATCCCTGCTTTCATGAGACGGGGAAGGGCTGCCCCCCTGCTGGGTTTCCATGGGGATATGGAGTTGAGAAAGGAGAAAGTTTTTAGCCTCAGCAGGGAGGGTGAAGGATTTTGCTTCGCCAGCATGGTCGGTGAGACGCAGGGTGGCTGGGTACGATAATGTAAATTTGATGCCTTTTTGGAAGAGAGCCGAGCAAATCGGTTGGAAGGCTTTACGACGTTTCGACACCTCTTGTGAATAGTCCGCAAACACTAGAATTTTGTGGCCCTCAATTTGCAGGGACTTTGCATTCCTGAAAGACTTTAAGATCGCTACCCTGACGGCATAATTCAGAAATCTTGCTATCACCGGCCGTGGAGAGCGGCGGTCATTTGAAGGAGGCCCCAAGCGATGCGCTCTTTCAATTGTGCAGGGCCCAGCGATGCCCAAGGCTGAAGGGATGCGGGTGGCACATATGTCTAACAGGGCGTTGTTGTTATAGGTTTCAGGGAGGCCAATAAACCTGAGGTTGTTCCTCCTTGTGCGATTCTCGAGGTCATCGAGCTTATCTAAGATGTACTGCTGAGTTTGTACAAGCCTTTGCTCTGTGCCCTGAGAGGATTGCAGCTCGTCTTCTATTTCAGAAGTGCGAGACTCAAGCTCACCCAGCCTCCTAGTGTGTTCACCCAGCTGCTTTGTGAGGTGTCCCATGCCCGCCTGAACTGCTCTCTCCACTGCCTCCGTGATCGTGGGAGAGAGGAGCTCAGCCACCGCCTGAGCGATCCGTGCGAGCTGAGCATCCGAAGCGTCCCAGGGGGGGACAGGTGCGGCGGCAGGGGGTGGTGAGCTCACAGCAGTGTACTGGCCGTCCGCCATCTTGGCCGCGTGTGTGCCCGTTCCAGGTGTGTCGGCTCTAGCTGGAGTGCTGGCGGGAGCTCCGCTGTGGAGGACGAATCTGTCCATCCATGCCTTACCCGGGATGCGGCGGGGGGAGATGAGCCGTGGAAGTGTCGCTCGTAGCGGATCTGTAGCGGGTTTTGTATGGCTGTGGTCCGGAGCTGCCGCTTCTCACTCCCTCGTCATGTGGCGCCGGAACCGGAAGTCTAGGCCCTTTTAACACATGCTGTCCAATCAGGTCCATCTGTCAGTTTTTCAGGTGGACCTTACCAGACCCTCCAGTCTCTTCTATGGAGCGGCGGATGTCAGCAGACACATGACACCCACCGTCATCCGATCCGATCCTGTCCACCAAAAACAGACAGATGGTGGTTCTAGGGAGCTCAGCAATCAGCTGTCCATACCGATCACGCACCGGCCACACCCCAAGATGGGTGAAGATTGGAGAGTCTTCAGCGCTGACATCTCGGCGTTGGAAGAGCTTCATTTTAACCACCTCCACCACTGTGCATATACATTGCTAGTTTGATAGTAAATACTGGGGCTATGACAGCAGCTAGTTGCCATAACCCCAGTATATTTTTACACGGTGGGTGATCCGCTTTATCATAAAAGTGGTCCCAGTGGCAGATTTGCCACAGGATCACTTTTATGGGCAGCGGGAGAGGTGCCCCCCCCCCCACCACTGCTTCCTGGTCGTTTCCGCAGCTTACCGGAGAGATTAGCAGCAGCGGAAATGATCCCTTCTGCCCTTCGACCTTAAAGGGTCCATTTTTTTTTTACTTTTTTTTTAAGTTGCAGTTGAATGTAAATGTGAGATCTGAGATCTTTTGGTCTAATCTCACATTAAAGAGGCCCTGTCCTGCTTATGTCTATTCTATCTGTTTGCATACCTTGCAATAGGAATAAAAGTGATCAAAAAAATTAAAGAGACAGTGTAAAAATAAAAAAATAAAAAGTAAAATAAATAAAAAGCTCTGAGTGTGCAGAAGCGAACACATACCCAAGTCGCCCCAACATATGTAAACGGTGTTCAACCACACATGTGAGGTATAGCCAGGATTGTGAGTGCAATAATTCTAGCACAAGACCTCCTCTGAAACTCTAAACTGGTAGCCTGTAGAAATGTTTAAAGCGTCCCCTATTTTTTATATACCCCTAGATTTTTATGTACCATAGCTTGTCGCCATTCCATGAGCATGCACAATTTTAAAGCACGGGATGTTAGGTATCAATTTACTCGACGTAACATCATCTTTCACATTATACAAATTGGGCTAACTTTACAATTTTCTTATTTTTTTAATTCAAAAGAGTGTATTGTTTTTAAAAAAATTGCATTTGTAAGACTCCTGCACAAATATGGTGTGACATAAAGTATTGTAACGATCTCCATTTTATTCTCTAGGGTCTCTGCTAAAAAAATGTGTATAATGTTTGGGGGCTCTAAGTAATTTTCTAGCAAAAAATACTGATTTTAACTTAATGTGTGATGCATACTAGCACATTATGACATTACCTTGCAGGGTAAGAAAAAAAAAACATTTTGGAAGGATTTCCCCCTTAATGACCATGCCATTTTTTTGCAATACGGCACTGTTTCGTTTTAACTGACAATTGTGCGGTGGTGCAACGTTGTACCCAAACAAAATTAATGTCCATTTTCCCCATAAATTAAGCTTTATTTTGGTGGTATTTGATCACCTCTGCGGTTTTTATTTTTTGCGCTATAAAGAAAAAAAGCGACAATTTTGAAAAAAATATATTTTTTTTACTTTCTGCTATAATACATATCCAAAAATAAATAAATAAAGAAACACATTTATCCATCAGTTTAGGCTGATATATATTCTTCTACATATTTTTGGTAAATAGGCGTATATTGATTTTGCACAAAAGTTACAGCGTCTACAAACAACGGGATAGATTTAGGGACTTCTTTTTTTTAATTGTTTTTACTGGTAATGGCAGTGATCTGCTATTTTTAGCTGGACTGCGACATTGCGGGGGACAAATCTGACCCCAAATGACACTTTGTGAGGACCACTGACATTATTACATTGTTGATCAATGCTATAAAAATGCAGTGATCAATGTAAAAATGACACTGGCAAAGCAGGGGTTAACACTAGGGGTTGATCAAGGGGTTAACTGTGTTCCCTATGCGTGTTCTGACTGTAGGGGGGTGGGCTTACTAGGACATGACTGCATAAAAACCCGGGCGCATTCCTTGCAAAATTGTAGACTCCACTGAGACAATTGAGTTAGTTGGTTTATTGCCTCTGATAATCCCTGCTGCTCTGTATTAACCCCTGGGGGAGTGAAACTGAAATCCAGCAATAATCAAGCGCTAAGGATTATCCAAGGACACAGTGAGGCATCATTGGAAAAAATTGTCACATTTATTTTCATAAGTAACAGTTAAAAACAATGGAAACGATAAGATCATCAATTACCAAAAAGCCTGATGTAAAAAAAAAAAAAAATCCAAATGAGGGTAAAAAATGGTGGAAGTTAAATTGGGGTTAAAACAGTAACTTAGCAAAATAATGAGCTGTGCTCCTATGGAGCTATCAATGTCAACATCAGCACTAGCCCCGTCACGTCAGGCACCCTGTCATGAAGTGAAAACAAAGCCGCCACTCACTGATCCTGCGGGTGAGTACCTGTCAGGGAGAGATCGGAGAGGTCACCATGTGCCATCCAAGGGGGAAGGGAGGGTGGATTCCACCTGCCTTGCGATGCAGACCCAATAGCTGCAGACCCGATGGTTGTTTCTCCCTCTGCGGGAGGTGAGCTTCTCTCCACTTCTCACCACCACATGGGCTGTCAGATCGTGGAGGGGTGTGCACTGTGATTGGCTTGGACCTGCACTGACTGCTGGGGTGGCTGAATGCAATAGCCTGTCACAGTGACGACATGTTTCGTGATACGACACTTTGTCAAGCCATGTGACAGGCAAGGAAGGGGAGTGATTTATAGTTACTTGTCAATTGTTAACCCTTTAGGTTTTGGTGACCCCAGAAATAGCAATAAGAACATGGCCATCTCCCGGTGACACGCTGGGACTCTAATGCACTTCTAATTATGTATAGTTAGTAGTTGGCCCTATATATTGATGGGCCGGAGAGTGCATGATAAATGTGACAGCCCCATAGGGGTACTTCCTAAATAACCATAAAAAATACATATATTTTTGAAAAACAGCAAATTGGAAAACAATAAGAATAAAATTGATTTAAAACTTGAGCTGTATATGCAATAAACCTCTATGTGCACAAAAAAAAAAAAAGCATGAAAAATTAGAAAAAAAAATACGCATGAAAATTAATGAAAAAAAAAAAACATGGCTTCAAGGATTAGACTAGGTGATTGGTCTCCATTTCTTAATTTAGGCCATGAGGAGATAAAGTATTTAATTTGAAGATCCAAAAAGCTTCTTTTTTACAAAGAAGTGCAAATTTGTCATTAAATGTGAGAGACCTGTCTGTAATTTTTTCAATAACCATGACCTCCAAGCATTTAATGTCGTGGTTGTGGTGAGTTAAAAAATGGCGGCGTACACTATGTTGATCATCCCCCATGTGTATGAGCCTTCTATGTTCTCCTATTCTCTTTCGGAGAGGGCGTATTGTTCAGCCTACATAAAGTAAATTGCATGGACATCTCAGGATTTAGATGACAAAATCTGAGGAACACGTGATGAACTGCCTGATGTGGAATTCTTGACCCTTGGAATCAGTTTCGCTGGACCTGCCATGTTGTATGAACTGACAGGTTAGGTAGTCTCTCTTCCGACATTGGAAGATCCCCGTCCTGGAGTCAAAGAATGACTGCATGTTATTCGATCGAGTTTTGCCTTCCTGTTTGAGCTTGCTTGGAGCCAAAATATTTTTGAGGGTTTTGGCTCTTCTGAAGGTGATCTGGGGGACATCTGGTAATACTTCTTTTAGTTTTGGGTCTAGTTATAAAATCTTCCAGTGGTTACAGATAACCTGCGAGTTCTTTCTATAGTGATCGTTAAAGCCTGTTATAAATCTGATTCCATTTGGTTCATGATTATTAGAGGGAATCAGACTTGTCTCCTGACTTTTATGTTTTTGGAAAGCCTCCTCTACTAGGGGTTCTGGGAATCCTTTTTCCAGAAATGTTTTGGCTAGTGATCTCCCCTGATCCTCATAATCCTCCTGTTTTGTACAGTTGTGTCTCAGGCGTCTGAATTGGCCTCCTGGAATATTTTTTCTCCATGAGGGATGGTGACAGCTGGTGTAGTGTAGATAAGGGTTTCCGCTCGTCGGTTTGCAGTGGTTGGAAGAAATGATTGTATGATTCTAATGAGATAGTTCCAGATCCAAAAATACTAATTTGGTTTGGTCAATTACATGGGAGAAACTTAGGCCCAGCTTGTTGTTATTACAGTGAGCAGTGAAGGCCTCAAAATCATTGATTGTCCCACTCCAGATGATTGTAATGACCATAATAAACCAGATGTCAAGCAAATGGATTGTTGTTTCAAATGGAGTGTTCTTCCCAGTATGCCATGGCGATATGGCATAGCATGTGGCAAAGTTAGCTCCCATTGCTGTGCCTTGGGACTGAAGATAAAACTGGTCCAGGAAGGTAAAATAATTATGTTTAAGGCAGAATTCAGTGCCTTCGATTACAAAACGTGCCTGTTGGGAATTGATTGTAAGATCTTTATATAAGAAGTACTGCAATGCTCTGATCCCTACATCATGGGGAATTGATGTGTACAGCCAGCTGACATCCAGGGAGGCCCAGACGTAGTGGTCCTCCCATCTGTACTAGTGTAGGATTTCCAGTACATGCCCTGTGTCCTTGATGAAGGCCGGAAGTCTCCAAACAATTGGTTGCAGAAAGTGGTCTATATATTGCGACAGACCACTAAGAAAGCTATTGGTGCTGGCCACAATGGGATGCCCTGGTGGTTTGTTTAAGGATTTGTGTACCTTGGGCAGATGGTAAAAGTAAGGAGTTCTGTTAACTTCAGGTAGTAAAAATTGCCTTTCTTTCTTGTCTAGGACTCCATCTCCATAGGCCTCGTTGACTAGGATTTTAAGCTTATTTTCATACTCAGGAAGGGGGTCTCTCCTTAACCACTTCCCGACCAGCGCCGTAAATAGGCGGCGGTCGGGTTTGAGCGGCTCTCCCGGGACATAGCCTGCACCTGCAGGCAATATCCCGGTATCATTTTTTAGAGTTGGCGGTCAGCTATCCAGGGGTAATGACCGATCTGGCTCGGGAGCTGCTCGGTCGTTACCCCAGGGGGCAGGAGGGACACCCGCCGCCTTCCGCCACTCTTCTCTGGGCTCCCATCCCACCGGGAGACGGGCGCGTCCGCCGGCTGGAAGGAGACCTGACAGAAGCTGTAATCGGCTCCGATCGGGTCTCCTTTGGCAAATTCCAGAAGCGACGTCACAACGTCACTTCCGGTTTACTCGGCGGCTAACCGCGCCAATTTTAAAAAAGTGACAGTATTCAGAATCGCCGTTTTTGGCAATCTGAATACTGTGAAGTGCAAAGGAAGGATGGGGGGTCTTTTAGACCCCCCCGGCCCTCCAAAAAGAGTACCTGTCACCATATATTACTATCACAAGGGATGTTTACATTCCTTGTGATAGCAATAAAAGTGATCAGATTTTTTTTTAAAGGAACAGTGCTAAAAATAAATAAATAAATAAAATTAAAAAAAAAAAAAAGATTTAAATCGCCACCGTCCCCGCGAGCTCGCGCAGCAAAGAAAACGCATACGCAAGTCGCGCCCACATATGAAAACGGTGTTCAAACCACACATGTGAGGTATCGCCGCGATCGCCAGAGTGTGAGCAATAATTCCAGCAAAAGACCTCCTCTGTAACTCTAACCTGGTAACCGATAAAAAAAATTTCAACCGTGTCATGTATGGTATCTATTTACTCGGTGTAACATCCTCTTTCACAATATGCAAAAAAATTGGGCTAACTTTACTGTTGTCTTATTTTTTAACTCAAAAAAGTAAAATTGTTCCAAAAAAATTGCGCTTGAAAGACCGCTGCGCAAATACCGTGTGACAAAAAGTATTGAAACAATCGCCATTTTATTCTCTAGGGTGTTTGAAAAAAATTTATGTAATGTTTGGGGGTTCTAAGTAATTCTCTAGCAAAAAAAAATGTTTTTAGCTTGTGACCACCAAATGTAAAAAAGTGGCCCGGTAGGTAAGTGGTTAATGTTTTATACGTGTTACGATCAGACAGAAGTCGATGGGCCTCATCTAGATAGTCTTTTTTGTTTTGAACCACTAGGCTGCCGCATTTATCGGCTGGTTTGACAATGATATTGTTGTTCAATTCCAATTCTCTCAGAGCTCTCTTTTCATCTAGGGTCAAATTGTTGTTATTTTTCTGATTTGTATTGCACAAGGCAATAAAGTCTCGATATACCGCTTGTGAAAAGGTATGAATATATTGGCCTTTGGATTTCGTTGGAAAGAAGGAAGATTTTCTCTTTAGGCCCGTGTGTTTGACCTCTGGATCAATATACCAATTGACTGGTTGTGTGCTTGTGAGATAAAACAGTGTTTTTGCAGCGCAGTCCTAAGTGAGTTTTTGTTGGACTCTCCCTATGTACCTAAGATGATGTATGAAATGGAGATCAAAGAGTCTGTACACACGGTGGGTGGTAGTAATCAGGTAAGTGTTGCAGTTTCAAGCCACTGCTGGCTGTGTGGGAGTCCTGGAGGAGGTGCCTGGCGGTGATGCAGTGGGAAGGAAGCGTCGGTGGCTCCCGGCGTTTCCTCCTCCTAGCCACTGATGGAAGTACCGATCGTTCCGGTCCGTTCGTTCCCAGCAGAGAGCCAAAAGTCTCCTCTTGTCCAGTTAGACACAGGAAGGGTAGTGATTCGGCGACGCGTTGCGGGGCTCTGGCCCCTTCTTCAGGCTGTGTAGTAGCCATACTGGAGCAGGGAGAATTTATGGGCAACAAGATGGGAGGAGTAAGGTTTGAAAGCCCGCCTCCTCCTAAACGTTTTTTAACCCTGTATGGGCGTGGAAGGGGCTGATGAGAATGAGAATTCCCGTACAATAGCGATATCACAAACACATGACAAAAACACATGAAACAAAAACACATGAAAATCATGTGGGGAATAATGATTTTCATGTGTTTTTGTGATTTCTGTATTTGCATGTATTCCCCATGTTGACTTGACAAATGACCCTACATGTATTCTAGGGTCTATAATATGGCTTGTTATACTTCATCCCCTGGGTGTACAACCTCCAATACCCCCCCTCCCCCGTTTCCTTCCCCCCCTTTCCCCCCCTTTTTTTTTCTCCCCCCTCTTTCCACCCCCCCCCCCGACCTTTCATTTTGATTCATTTTCAATTCATCATTGTTTATTCAAATGTTATTCTGCATTCATACCAGCCAGCCACCTATCGCTATTGTACGGGAATTCTCATCCTCATCAGCCAGTTTCACGCCCATACAGGGTTAAAAAATGTTTAGGAGGAAGCGAGCTTTCAAACCTTACTCCTCCCATCTTGTTGCCCATAAATTCTCCCTGCTCCAGTATGGCTACTACACGGCCTGAAGAAGGGGCCGGAGCCCCGCAACGCGTCGCCGAATCACTACCCTTCCTGTGTCTAACTGGACAAGAGGAGACTTTTGGCTCTCTGCTGGGAACGAACGGACTGGAATGATCGGTACTTCCATCAGTGGCTAGGAGGAGGAAACGCTGGGAGCCACCGACGCTTCCTTCCTACCGCATCACCGCCAGGCAGTTCCTTCTTCACCCCAGTAGGACCTCCTCCAGGACTCCCACACAGCCAGCAGTGGCTTGAAACTGCAATGCTTACCTGATTACTACCATTGTGAGTAGGTTTTTACCACTTTTCATAAATTATGTTTTTACTTCAATACTGCACTTAGAGGCGCACTTTTTGTTCTTTGTCGTGTGCTTGTGAGGCCTTCCTTCCATAGGTCCCCCAGAATCTTGATAGCTTCAAAATCTTCGTCATCATCCGATATGTCATTGGATTCTGCTGAGGTTGTATGTTCAATTTGCCCGCTGTTATGAATCTCCCGTTTTGAATTAAAGAAATGTCGTTTCAACGTTAACAATCTAGTGAAGTTGTTAAGGTCTTTGAATAGGCCAAATTGGTTGGACAGAGATTGCTGTTCTAGAACACTGGGAACAGAAGATCTCAGTCATGTCATCTGGCAGAATGGGGATCTGCCTTGTTTACGTAAGCATATCACCATTCTGCCTCTGTACCTGGCGATCGCGGGTCCCCGGCGGACATCGAGTCCGCTGGACCCGTGGGCAGGCTCCTGTTGCGCACGCATGCCTGGTATACCACATGCATGAACCGATGTACAGGTAAGCCAGTTTGCGCTATCCGACCACCTTGCCGCAGTATATCTGCGTGAGCTGGTCGGCAAGTGGTTAATCGGCCATAGAACCTGTGTAATTAATATATGTTCGGTTTTAAAGGGGTGAGAGGGCAGCCCTAATTGTATAGTTTCTAAATGTAGGCAGCCCATCAAATAAACGTGACAAGCTAGTCGGGAGGGGGCTGAACATTGTACAATAACAATTCTTCAGGTTCCTCCCCCAGCATTCCTATGGGGTTCTCAGTCTGCTTGTTGCAGTCTATCCCTAAGAATTTTTCTCTGTCCTTACTTGCTATATCTGACATAGCTTTCACCACAAGAAAAGGTAAGTTCTAGTGCTGAGAAAGAAGATGGCTTGGTGGCAAGCCATGCATTCATGTAGCAGTTTAAATGGCACTGATCTGAGTGACAGCTGTGACCGGGTGGGAGTCGTTTTCAGTTCTGTTGCACAGTTGTGTTTCAATGCTAAACCAGAGAGACAAATTTTATTATAACTTTGTTCCATTACCTAATTATATGCATATTTGCAGTGAAAATCTGTCTCATCTCCAGTGGTAATTCTGTTACAAACATTATAGATGCACAAAACTATAAAGAGCCGTCACATAGACTTTGCTTGGAGAAAGCCCGAATCTCTGGACTATGCACTGTGTCTTCTCTTTTTTTTTTTGTCTGTAAACAAGCTACAGACACAAAACTGTAACATGATTTCTTATATTTGCTACCTCCCCTTGCTTGCAAAGCTGCATTAGTTTATGTTTTTACTATAACTTGAACAAACCCTTCTTTCACATATTTCAGGAAATGCTATATATCTCAGGAATTTGCTGCAGAGTATGGCTAGTAAGAAGCTCCTCATATTTAAAGGGAAAGAGAAATTCCAGTGAGCACCTATTTGAGTCATAATTGTAGCATAGCTCCTAACTGTTCTTGGTTTCGAGGGACTGTCCTTGATTACGAGGGACTGTCCCTGATTTCAAGGGACTGTCCCTGATTATGAGGGACTGTCCCTGGTTACGAGGGACTGTCCCTGATTTTGAGGGACTGTCCCTGATTATGAGGGACTGTCCCTAATTTTGGGGGACCGTCTCTGATTTCGAGGGACTGTCCCTGGTTTCGAGGGACTGTCCCTGATTAGGAGGGACTGTCCCTGATTACAAGGGACTTTCCCTGATTTCAAGGGACTGTTCCTGATTACGAGGGACTATCCCTAGTTACGAGGGACTGTCCCTAATTTTGGGGGACTGTCTCTGATTTTGAGGGACTGTCCCTGATTTTGAGGGGCTGTCCCTGATTTTGAGGGACTGTCCCTGATTACGAGGGACTGTCCCTGATTACAAGGGACTTTCCCTGATTTAAAGGGACTGTTCCTGATTACGAGGGACTGTCCCTAATTTTGGGGGTCTGTCTCTGATTTTGAGGGACTGTCCCAGATTTTGAGGGGCTGTCCCTGATTTTGAGTGACTGTCCCTGATTTTGAGGGACTGTCCCTAATTTTGAGGGACTGTCCCTGATTTCGAGGGACTGTCCCTGATTACGAGGGACTGTCCCTGATTATGAGGGACTGTCCCTAATTCTGGGGGACTGTCTCTGATTTTGAGGGACTGTCCCTGATTTTGAGGGGCTGTCCCTGATTTTGAGGGACTGTCCCTGATTATGAGGGACTGTCCCTAATTTTGAGGGACTGTCCCTGATTACGGGGGTCTGTCCCTAATTTTGGGGGACTGTCCCTGATTTCGAGGGACTGTTCCTGATTACGAGGGACTGTCTCTGATTTTGAGGGACTGTCCCTGATTATGAGGGACTGTCCCTGATTTTGAGGGACTGTCCCTGATTATGAGGGACTGTCCCTGATTTTGAGGGACTGTCCCTGATTACGAGAAAGTGTCCCTGATTTTGAGGTACTGTCCCTGATTACGAGGGACTGTCCCGCATTATGAGGGACTGTCCCTGATTTTGAGGGACTGTCGCAGATTATGAGGGACTGTCGCTGATTTTGAGGGACTGTCCCTGATTACTAGGGACTGTCCCTTGATCATGAAGGACTATTGCTGATTATGAGGGACTGTCGCTGATTTTGAGGGACTGTTCCTGATTATGAGGGACTGTCCCTGATTACGAGGGACTGTCCCTTGATCATGAGGGACTGTCCCTGATTACGAGGGACTGTCCCTGAGTTTGAGGGACTGTCCCTGATTTCGAGGGACTGTCCCTGATTACGAGGCACTGTCCCTGATTTTGAGGGACTGTCCCTCATTTGGAACAAAATCCCTCTGTCCCTCTTTCCTCCTCATTTGTCCCTCATTTTGGTCCCAGTGCTAAATCTTTCATCTAATTTCTAAATTGCTGCATTTGTAAATTTCAAAAGCCATTATAAAGGAATAGTAGTGGTAAAGAAAAGCGCTTGTGGGTTTAACCACTTAAGTCCCGGAAGGATTTCCCATGTTAGGACCAGAGCACTTTTTGCGATTCGGCACTGCACCACTTTAACTGACAATTGTGCGGTCGTGTGACATTGCACCCAAACGAAATTGACGTCTTTTTTTTCCCTTAAATAGAGCTTTCTTTTGGTGGTATTTGATCTCCTCTGCGCCACTTCTGATCACCGCTATAAACAAAAAAAGTGCAACAAAAAAAACAATATTTCTTACTTTTTGCTATAATACATTTCCAAAAAAAAATATATAAAAAAACACATTTATTCATCAGTTTTGGCCGATATATATTCTTCTACATATTTGTGGTAAAAAATTTGCAATCAGAGTATATTGATTGGTTTGCGCAAAAGTTGCCGCATTTACAAACTATGAGAATTAATTTATGGCGTTTTTACTAGTAATGACGGTGATCTGCAATTTTTATTGGGACTGTGATATTGCAGCGGACATGTTGGACATTTTTCACACTTTTTTGGGACCATTGACATTTACACAGCGATCGGATCTAAAAATAGCCACTGATTACTGTATAAATGTCACTGGCAGTGAATGGGGTTAACCTGCAGGGGGCAATCTCAGGGTTAACTGTGTTCCCTAGGCGTGTTATAACTGTATGGGGGCTGGGCTGGCAGGGGCATAACAGATCTCACTGATCCCAGTGACAGGGATCAGTAGATCAGCATTATTTCCCCTGTCAGAGCGGGGAACCGCTGTGTTTAGATTGGCGGTTCTCCGCTTTTCTCCTATTGTAAGCAATTGCGGGTCGCCGGTGGACATCGAGTGCACCCGACCCGTGGCCATACTCCTGGATCTGGCGGCACGCATGAGAGCGCACTGGCGGTGGTGCGCACTCGTCCTCTAGCCGCGCGTGCGCGAATCGCCGTTTATAGATGCCGATTCACGTCATGCTGCCACCTTGCAGCAGAAAATGTACAGGACACATTCCAGAAGTGGTTAACTAATCTTCTATTTTTGCATAATTCTTTAAGGGGGTGTGGCAGGGGGTGTGTCCTATGCCTACATAGTTTTGCTAATTGGTTTCCCCTCGTTCCCATCTCAGAAAGTTGGGTGGTATGATTGTAGTGTGTACCCCAAAGTAGATGTGAGCCCTAACTGTAATGGCGTTTAGTTTGTTAACCTCTTGCTGATCAGCTAGGGTTGCCACCTCATCCCTTTAAAACCAAGCACATATTAATTACACAGGTTCTGTGGCTGATTAACCTCTTCAGCCCCTGAAGGCTATACCCCCTTCCTGACCAGGCCATTTTTCTGCGATACGGCACTGTGTTATTCTACTTGACAACTGCGCGGGCATGCAATGATGTACCCAAATAAAATTGATGTCCTTTTCCCCCCACAAATAGAGCTTTCTTTTGGTGGTATTGTTATTTTTTGTGCTATAAACAAAAGAATACCCACAGTTTTGAAAAAAATATATTTTTTACATTTTGCTATAATAAATATCCCCCCAAAAAAAATATATAAGAATGATTCATCAGTAGAGTTGATCGAACCTCTAGAAGTTCGGGTTCTGCTGGTTCAGCCGAACTTCGGGACAAAGTCCGGGTTCAGGTCCGGACAGAACCCGAACTTTGATCCGGACCCCGAACCCCATTGAAATCAATGGGGACCCGAACTTTTAGGCACTAAAATGGCTGTAAAAAAGTCAAGGAAAGTCCTAGAGGTCTGCAAAAGGAAGGAAAATGGGGGTAAGGGTCGGACAAGTGCCCTACAAAGAAATGGGGACAGGGAAATAACTTAAAAGCATTTTTAAACAAAAATCACATAAAAAAAATCAAAAATGGAGGTGGATGTGGACCATCTTCAAACTGTGTGTGAAAAGTATTAATTAACCGGAGAAGCCATATCACTGTTCTAAATTCATCTTCAAACTGTGTGAAAAAAGTATAAATTAGCCGGGAGAACCCATATCACTGTTCTAAAATCATCTGAAAACTGTGTGTGAAACTTAAACAATAGCCGGGAGAAGCCATATCCCTGTTCTAAAATCATCTGAAAACTGTGTGTGGAACTCAAACAATAGCTGGGAGAAGCCATATCCCTGTTCTAAAATCATCTGAAAACTGTGTGTGAAACTTAAACAATAGCCGGGAGAAGCCATATCCCTGTTATAAAATCATCTGCAAACTGTGTTTGAAACTTAAACAATAGCTGGGAGAAGCAATATCCCTGTTCTAAAATCATCTGCAAACTGTGTGTGATACTTAAACAATAGCCGGGATAAACCATATGCCTGTTCTAAAATCATCTGAAAACTGTATGTGAAACTTAAACAATAG
>BLSH010389137.1:227405-248971 GCA_018402905.1 Glandirana rugosa
TAGCCGGATATTTGAGCCTTTATATGGCTAGACTCACGAGTAGCTCGGGATGAACCTATGGGACGGGTGGTCTCGTGCGGGCCCTTGGAAGGCCACTACCTGTTTAAGCAAGATGTGCCGCCCGGCCGGCGCCGCGGTTTAGGAGCTAGTCTGCGCCGACGTTGCTTAGAAGCAAGCCGACGTTGCTTGGAAGCAAGCCTTTGCCGCCGTGGCTTGGAAGCAAACCTTTGTCACCGTGGCTTGGAAGCAAACCTTTGTCACCGTGGCTTGGAAGCAAACCTTTGTTGCTGTGGCTTGGAAGTAAGCCTGTGAAGTTGATGCCATGTGCTGCACTTGCGATCCATTTTCAGCGGCCGGTTCCATAGTTGAAGTGTCCGAATGAAGGTTCGGTGTCGTTGTTTCCAAACGAAGGTTCGGTGCCACTGTTTCCAAACGAAGGTTCGGTGCCACTGTTTCCAAACGAAGGTTCGGTGCCGCCGTTTCCGAACGAAGGTTCGTTGCAGCCGAACGAAGATTCGTTGCAGCCGCGTCTGATCGAGGATTTGGCGCCGCGGCCGGCCCGCCGTGTAGAACGAATTTGTCCATCACCGGAAGGTTCCCGGGCGTGCTCTGGTGGGCAGGGTATCCAAGTAGGGCTCGATGAGCACTCGTAGGGCTCGATGAGCACTCAGATCGGTATATTTCCGAGTTTATAGGCCGATGTATACCGGAGCCGCCGTCCCTCACTCCTTCCTCATCAGGAACCGGAACCGGAAGTAGGCCTTGAGTGGTAAGTGTGAGGACATTCAAGGGGGCCATGAGTGTAGAGGAGAAAATATTATAGGAGGCGTCTGTGGCTCAATAGCAATGCGAACCTTCCGGCGAGGAATCGGGGGAGAAAACAGAAAAAAGAGCAGAGCAAGAGGTGGGGAAAGGAAAGAAAGGGGAGAAGAAGAGTGAGAGATGGAGGAATGGTGAATTCCGTCTGCGGAGGGTGGGGTACCCTCAGCAGAGGGGATCATGTTGCTCGGAGACTACCTAAGTGGATACTCTGTGGGCAAGATAGGGGGCAACAGTGACAAACGGGCACGTAACAGCCGGCAAGTAATGGATTGGAGGGAAGACTAAGCGGAGTAACAATATGGGGCATGGCAAGTCTTGGGAAAGATGAGTCGGTTGTGACAAAACATATATATGTAGGTGGCCTGCCGGTGCATAGGTGACTAATTTGCTGGAGCAGACAGGTAGACATTGATCGGCAGGGCTGTCTTCAGAGGATAGGGACAAAGAGGGGTGAAGTACGAGGGCTAGACTAGTTAAACACACGGTAGAGGGGACGGTAAGCATAAATAAGGCATATTCGTGTGAGCTGGTATGCCCGGAGACCCCCCCGGACCCTCAAGGAGGCTTGGGAGGGCCCCCGTGCACACCAGGTATCGCCAGCAAGAGCAATGAAATTGTGCCTTAAGAAAACTAGTACGCTTTAACGAGAGTAAATGTAGGTACATCCAGAGTATTGGGTGTGACTGGACCCCGCCCCCCCCCCCGGCAAGTCCGACCCCCCGCAGCCCCCCTCCAAGGGGAGAGCCGGAGGAAGTCAGCCAGACCGGGGCAGAGCAGGAGGCCAAGACAGCCAAACATATTGATGATAGGTAAACATTTAAACTTAAATTCAGGCTAGGGATAACCATGTGAGAAGCCTGGAACAACAAGTTCAGAACCATTTAACTTAGCTAAACTGTTAGCGAGGGGTAGCCTATTTGGCCCATGATTATGATGGGCCATGTAAAATGTTGTCTCTGGTGGGAGACGGCTAGCCCAATGATCAGTGAAGAACCGAAGGCACACCTAATGTAGATAGAGTTCAGTCCATAGAGTCCTGAGGTTCCTGGGAGGTGGGAATGAATCTGCCTCTCTTGGTAGTGGATGACAGGGAGGAGGCAGACTTTTGCGGGGAGGCTGAAGCGGATCTTCGGCGGGTGTTCTGCGATGAGGCTGCAGTGGAGGGATAGAGATGTAACGCTTGTAGTTGATCGCGGAACTCCTCAGCCGTCTTGCATTGGTACTTGTGACCCTGGAATGTGAAGCGCAGGGAAAAGGGGAAGCCCCATGAGTATATAACTTTGTGATGCTGTAAGATTTCCAGGTATTGCTTGAAGGTTCTTCTTTTCATAATGGTGGTTTTAGATAGGTCAGTGAACAATTGATAGTTGTGGCCTTGGAAGATGAGATGCTCTTTCTGTCTGGCTGCTGTCAGAAGTTAGAGGGGGTCCGATTGTGTGCGGCTTTTGGGGGATAGCGGTGAAGCTAGGGGTTCGTTGTCAGATTCACCCTCGTCTGGGTGGGTAGTCATCTTCTCCTTGAATTTTGGCGTCGGTGTGGAGCTGCCGCCGCTGCGAGGAGACACAGGCGCCATCTTGGCAGAGGCCCGGGCCAGGATGTCCCGAATGTTCTTGCTCCGGAGTTTATGTCGGGGGTTACCCGCCACCATGCTCGGGTTCCTGGGGGTCTAGGATGGATTAGGAGCGGCAGAGGGCAGGTTTAGCGGAGCCTGGATGCTGTAGAACTGCCGAGAAGTTCGTGCCTGAGCGGAGCTCTAGTTAGGCATGTCCGTCGCTGAGAGCCTCGTGCATGCGCCCCCAAGAAAAATTGTTTGTCCTAGCAGCGGCAAGCTGTGGGGGCCACAGGATATTGACACTCACTGAAGTGTGGGTTTCAGAAGAAACTTCACATGGCTATTGATTCAGTGGTGTGGGAGGAAGGGTTTATTTAGAGTGGTTTTAAAGGATCAAGGTATTTTACCTTCATGCAAGGTAAAAATCCCTTCTCTGTTCAGCTCCTCCCTCAGCCCCTCTAATACTTTCCTCAAATCTCTCTCTTCATTGGCTGAGGCTCCCACTGTTGTCAATCACAGCCAATGAGCCAATGCGGAGAGAGAGAGATGGCAGGGCCAAGCTGCGGCTCTGTGTGTGTGAATAGGCACACACAGCAGTGGCTCAGGAGCAAACCTGCTTGGGTGCCCCTATTGCAAGCTGCTCTGGAGGCATTCGGCAGGAGGGAGGGGTCAGGAGCACTGGCGGGGGGACCTGAGAAAAGATGAATTAGAGCTGCTCTGTGCAAAACAATGCACAGACCAGGTAATTATAACATGCTTGTTAGTTTCCTTTACTAAGTACATACTTCTATCTTACCTGGGAATTTGCTTTCAATATACCCCATGTCTAAGTGACATTTCTATACAGGAACAGGAAAACAGCACTGAAATCATGTTTCCAGAGCCATCTAACGTCTACTCTTCACCCTAGTTTTGTATGAAATGATCAGGAAGTACAGAGAAGAGGTCAGAGGAGTTTTTCTGGTGATATTATTCTATAATTACAATCAGCAGTACAGAGGTGAAACAAGTTTTTTTTCAAGGTAACAGGAGTTTACTGGCTTTAGAGAAGGTTGTCTGAGTTTATTTTTCTATTTATGCTGCATTACATCTATTCAAAACTTTTTCAGGTAAAGCTGAATTACAGTGATTGCTTAACCACTTCAGCCCCGGAAGGATTTCACACTTTAGGACCAGAGCACTTTTTTGCAATTCGGCACTGTGTTGCTTTAGCTAACAATTGCGTGGTCGTGCGACGCTGTACCCAAACAAAATTTGCATCCTTTTTTTCTCACAAATAGAGCTTTCTTTTGGTGGTATTTGATCTCCTGTGCATCATTTCTGATCGCCGCTATAAATAAAAAAAGAGCGACAATTTTGCAAAAAAAATCAATTTCCTCACAGACTCCATGGCAGCCTATGTGTGGGTTAACCCCGCCTCATCTCCAATGCTATCGGACCCCTAATCCCATAAATGTGTGCTCTCGGCTATAGACCGTGTTCTTTTTTGTCCTCCTCCTTGGATTGGTGTTTGAAGTGAACACTTACGCGTCCAAGTCAAGGGAGTACGGCATAGCCCCAAGGCTCAGGCACGCAGGGGTGATGTCACAGTGCGGGGGATTCAAATAGCTGTCAAGCCCCAGAGTCTTTGGGAGGACTCTGTGGGCAGTAGAGACAGCTTCCCCATGCCCTGGGTTTCAGTGCAAGAGGTGAGTCTGGTTGGGCTACAAGGTATGTGGGGTGGGACTGGGAGCTGTGGGGCGAAGCACTCTGTCTAAGCCCTGTGTGTGCTCTTTTGTTTCTCCAGCCCTTCCAGGTCCGGCCTTCAGTTTATGGCCCACCAAGCCCCTGCCAAGCCGCATCAGCATCATCATTCTTCTTCCAGGTCCAGATGTGGCTCTCCGTCTGGCGATCACCATCAGAGGAGACGCTCCCATTCCTCCTCCAGGCACCGCTCCCACCGGCACGACAGCCGCTCTGATCACAGAGCCATCTGGGGATGTCGGGCATGGGTCCCGAAGGGCAAGTCTCTGTGCGACCCCTGTTACGTCCGGGCGGTAGGCGAAAGGAATACGGAAAACCAGCAGATGGAGTCGCTGGTGAAATGTGTAGTGCACCAGTCCCTAAAAGAATGGGACGCATCGCACACACGGAGCCAAACCACCACTATGTCAGGCTCAGTGGCCAATGAAGCCCTGGAAGATACGGGCTCATTCTGGGCTTATGATTCCTCGCTCAGGTCCTCGGACAGCGAGATGGAAGCGGATGACTTGCCAGGCGGCTTTGATTTTGCCCTGGTATCCCCGCTGATTAAGGGAGTTAAAGAGGCCCTGAAATGGGAAGATCCCTCCACTCCGCCGGCGAAGCAGAGAAAAGCACCTGGGGAAGGAGTGCCCCAGTTTTCTGCTCTTGGAAGAGCTGAAAGATATTATTCTGGAAGAGTGGGGGAAGACGGACAGTAAGTCATCCATGTCTAGTTAGTCGGCAAAGCTTTATCCGTTTAAATATGAAGATGTAAAACATCTGGAGGACACCCCTCTGGTGGACGCAGCCCTGATGCGGCTAGCTAAGCATGTTATTCTCCCGCTTGAGGATGCGGTATCTTTCAGGGATGGCCTCGAGAGGAAGATCGACCAGGACCTCAAGAGGATGTACGGGTTGGCCGGTTCAGCCTGCAAGCCTGCCTTGGCCCTCGCGGCATTGTCCAAAGCAATGGAACCCTGGATGAAGAATGTGGAGTCAGTGATTAAGGGTGTCTCCGAAGAACTGGTCGGAAGCTAAGTAGTTCAAGAGCTGAAGCTAGCAACAGCCTTCCTGGGGGAGGCCTCCATTGATCTTATCCGCCTCTCGGCCCGGACTATGCTGTCCGCGGTCACGGCCAGGCGGGCGTTGTGGTGACCCGGCGTCTAAGCAGGCCTGGTGTAAGATTCCCTTTGAGGGTTCCTCCCTGTTTGGTAACAAGCTGGACAGTGCCATAGCTCAGGCCACGGGGGGGAAATCTGGATTCATCCCCCAGGATAGGTGTCTATTTGGTCAGAAGAGACCACAGCGCAGGAGAAGGAGTACAGAGCGTTCAAGGGAAGCCCGCTCATACAAGCCAGACAGAGACTTTAGGAGGAACTGGAGAAGAGGGCAGGCTGTGCAGAAGTCTGCCAAGGGCCAGGCGTCCGGGGCTCGGGAGGCCGCTAAGTCGTTTGGGATTGGGCCGGTCCAGGCGGGTTGGGTAGGGACGCGTCTACACCTTTTCCATCACGTCTGGATGGCCTTGATCTCGGACCACTGGACCATCGAGGCGGTGACAAAAGGTCACTCTTGGTCCTTCATCGCCACTACTCCGCACAGGTTTGTCGCAACAGTGCTCCCACGGGCAGAAGAGAGAAGAAAAGCCCTCCTGGATTATGTGGACTCTCTGGTGGATCAGGGAGCTGAAAACAGAGGAATTCAGGGGGTCTACTCACCTCTTTTCCTCGTACAAAAGAGAAATGGCTCCTGGCATCCGGTGATAGATTTAACGTATCTCAACAAATTCATAGGGTACGAAAAATTCAAGATAAAAACGCTGTCCACAATTCAGCAAGCCATGCAACCGGGCAATTGGCTGGTCTCAATAGATTTGGAAGACGCCTATGTTCATGTGCCGGTGGAAGAAGGGTTCGGCAAGTTCCTCCGGTTTGCGGTCGGGTCGAGACATCTGCAGTTTACCTGTCTCCCCTTTGGTCTCTCAACGTCACCTCACACCTTTCCAAGGTACTCCTGGCCGTAGTAGCACTGATCAGAACAAGAGGGATTCGATTGTATCATTACCTCGACGATCTACTCATGCTCTTTCAAGAGAGAGAGCAACTACTTGCCCAAAGAGACCAGGTCGTCTCCATCCTGACCGAGTTCGGCTGGCTGCTGAACTTGGAGAAAAGCCATCTGGAGCCAGCTCAGTGCCTGATATACTTAGGAGCTCAGTTTGATGCAGTGAAATGCACAATCTCTCTGCCGGCAGAGAAAATCCCCATCATCAGGGAGAGGGTGTCACGGGCCATAGTTTCCCCATATCTGAGGGCCTCTTGCTGCCTCAAGATCATTGGCACCATGGTTGCCACAACGCCAATGGTGAAGTGGGCCCTTTGGAAGCTACGCCCCTTCCAGGCAGGATTCCTCCACCAATGGGACTCCGGCAACAACAGCCAGCTCATCTGCATAACATCGGCCATGAGGGCCAACCTTCCCTGGTGTCTGAAACGGAGAAACCTGCTTACATGCCACTCCATCTCTCCGGTCTCATGGGCTGTGGTGACCACCAATGCCAGCAGTGCAGGATGGGGGGCTCACTACGAGTTGGAACTGGCACAAGGCAGGTGGGAGCCCTGCACCTGCATTCCGGGCTCAAATATTCTGGAGCTGCGTGCGGCCTTTCAGGCTCTTCAAGCCTTCGGTCACCTTCTGAGGGGGAAAGCAGTTCTTCTCAGAATGGACAATACGACGGCAGTCTCCTATGTGAAGAGGCAGGGGGGGACGCGGAGGTCAAGCCAATCCTGTCATGGGCCCAGAGGTACCTAATGGACATTTCGGCAGTATTTGTCCCCGGGGTCCAGAATGCTCAGGCGAATTTTCTCTCGAGAGTTCGACTAGACAATACCAAGTGGTCTCTCCACGACGAGACATTCGAGTGGATCCTGTCATTGGGGGTGCAGCCGGAGGTGGACCTATTCGCCTCCCCTTGCAATTTCAAGAGATACTACACCCGAAACTATTGCAGCCATGCCTGTGGGACGGACGCTTTGATGGCCAAATGGAAGTTCAGGAAGGCATATGCCTTCCTTCCGTGCCCGGTCATCATGAGGTTCCTACGGAGGCTCAGGACGGAAACAGTCGAGGTGGTGATGGTGGCCCCATACTGGCCGAACAGGCTGTGGTTTCCTCTGTTGACCCAGCTGAGCACCCGGGACCCGGTGCCCCTCCCCCTCAGACCAGACCTGCTGTCCCATGGGACAGTTCTACACCCCTGCCCAGCGGTCCTGAGGCTGACGGTCTGGTTCTTGAGAGGGGGAGGCTGGAAGCTCTAGGCTGCTCGACGGGCGTCATCTCCACCCTCATGAGTTCGAGAAGAGCAAGTACGAACAGGGTGTATGGAAGGATTTGGGCCAAGTTCGTGCAGTTTGCGTCTGCCACGCAGAAGTCATCCATGGATCCGGATGTTCAGACAATACTGGGATTCCTGCAAACGGGTCTAGACCTAGGCTTGGCGGTCGGCTCACTGAGGGTTCAAGTCTCGGCACTGTCAGCCTTCTCCAGGTCCACGTGGGCCTCTCACCCTCTGGTCCGGCAGTTCTTTAGAGAGGCAGCGAGGATTAGGCCTCAAAGGAGACCAAGATTCCCCAAATGGGATTTACCCCTAGTTCTGGACTCGCTCTCGGCGGCAGCTGATCCAACCTCAGGGAAGGATCTTTCCTCGAAAACCGCCTTCCTAGTAGCAGTCACATCAGCCAAGCGGGTCTCAGAAATTGGTTCCCTCGGTCATAAGGAACCCTTCTTGTCCTTTTTTCCGGATAGGGTAGTGCTTATACCCATGCTCAAAGCAAACCCGAAGGTGACGTCGGTATTCCACGAGAATCAGGATATTGTCCTTCCCACGTTCAGAGCATCAGGAACCGGGTTGTTCACCTGCTAGATGTGGGCGAGGTGCTGAAAGAATACCTCTAGGTAACGGCCTTCTTTAGGTGCTCGGAGTATCTTTTTCTGCTGCACTCTGTAAAGAACAGGGGAGAACGGGCCTCATCCAGGACAATAGCGGCTTGGATCATCCAGGTGATCCAGCAGGCATATAGGGTGAAGGGGATGGCTCCTCCGGAGGCGGTGACCGCTCATTCCACCAGAGGACTGTCGACATCCTGGGCGGCCACGCGCCATGTGGCCCAGGAAGTTATCTGCAGGGAGGCTCCATGGGCCTCCATCAATACGTTCATGTCACATTATTGTCAATTGATGGTGCAAATTAAAATTCTTTGTGTGTTAAGCATACCCTCCCGTGTGGTTCTGGCTAGTTATTTCCCACACGTAGGCTGCCATGGAGTCTGTCAGGAAAACTGAAAATTTCTTATCAGATACTTACCGTAATTTTCCTTTCCTGATGGACTCCATGGCAGACGGAGTCCCCACCCATGGATTAAGGAGTCGGCTAGTTATGGAACACGGTCTATAGCCAAGAGCACACATTTATGGGATTAGGGGTCCTATAGCATTGGAGAGGAGGCGGGGTTAACCCACGCGTAGGCTGCCATGGAGTCCATCAGGAAAGGAAAATTACGGTAAGTATCTGATAAGAAATTTTCTGTTATTTCTTACTTTTTGCTAAAATACAAATTCAAAAAAATATATAAAAAAACACATTTTTTTCATCGGTTTTGGCTGATTTATATTCTGCCTCATATTTTTGGTTAAAAAAATCGCAATCGGCATTTATTGATTGGTTTGTGCAAAAGTTGCCACGTTTACGGATGATGAGAATTAATTTGTGGGTTTTTTAATTTTTTTTCATTTTTTACAAGTAATGATCTGCGATTTTTAGCAATACTGCTATATTGGGGCGGACATGTCAGACAATTTTGACACTTTTTTGGGACCATTGGCATTTATACAGTGATCAGTGCTATAAAAATGCAGGAGGGCCATCGCAGGTAGCCGGCGGTGATCAAGTCCGCCCTACCCGCTCCCTGACCCCGCCAGACAAGTTATCGCAGCCACCGCCATATAACGGCGGTTTGCGATAAAGAGCCACCTTGTCGCCGTCAGACGCCGGTCATCGGTCGGCAAGTGGTTAACCACTTCAGCCCCGGAAGGATTTCCCAGTTTAGGACCAGAGCACTTTTTGCGATTTGGCACTGTGTCACTTTAACTGACAATTGCGCGGTTGTGCGACGTTGTACCCAAACAAAATTTGAGTCCTTTTTTTCCCACAAAATGAGCTTTCTTTTGCTGGTATTCGATCAACTCTGTGTCATTTCTGATCACCACTATAAACAAAAAAAGCGACAATTTTGCAAAAAAAACTATATTTCGTACTTTTTGCTAAAATACAAATCCAAAAAAGAATATAAAAAAACATTTTTTTTCATTGGTTTTGTCTGATTTATATTCTTCCTCATATTTTTGGTTAAAAAAACGCAATCTGCATTTATTGATTGGTTTGAGCAAAAGTTGCCGCATTTACGAATGATGAGAATTCATTTATGGGGTTTGTATTTTTTTTTTTTATACTTTACTAGTAATGGCGGCGAGCTGCGATTTTTAGCGGTACTGCAATATTTTTGACACTTTTTGGGACCATGTTTGACACTTTTTTGGGACCATTGGCATTTATACAGCAATCAATGCTATGAAAATGCACTGATTACTGTGTAAATGCCATTGGCAGTGAGGGGGTTAACTTGGAGGGGGCGCTCTAAGGGTTAACTGTGTTCCCTCAGTGTGTTCTAACTGTATGGGGGCTGGGCTGGCAGGGGGAGGGGAGTTATCACGGCTTCCATATACAGAAAGCCTGTGATTACATCCCTTACCCCTCTGTCAGAACAGAGATCTGTGTTTACATACCTCCGTTCTCTCACTGCAGGGGAGCCATCGCGGGTAGCCGGCGGAGATCGGGTCCGCCCTACCCGCTCCCTGGCCCCCTCCGGCGGCGTGCACGTGCGCTCACAATACTCGTTCTCATGGCCGCCGTTAGGTGACGGCGGGTTGCGATAACGAACCACTTTGCCAACGTCAAGCCACGGCGGGCGGTCGGCAAGTGGTTAAAGAATCAATTCCCCCTTGAATTTCCCCATTCTGAGAGTCTTCCACCACCTCTGACACTCTGGGTTCACTCATATTGCAAGTTTACATTAGCAATTCCTCTGTTTCAGTAATGAAGATCACACCACAGATAGAGTTTGAAATGTTTACTTAACTCTTATTTCTGGAAGAAATAATAATCTCAAAGTAACAGAAATATCACCATAATTAACATCAACAAGTGAAATGTATGGTTCTAGTGAACAAAGGGAGTAGATAATTGGTTAACTTCTGTCACTCCCTGTATTCTCCAAAAACAACAGTTGAAAGGAATACAGTTCCTCCAATTGAGTTTAAACAATACCCAAGGGTTCACTGGAAAATAAGTGATTTGGTAATCTCTACTAAAGCTGAAAAGGGAAATAATACAGTAAGAACCTATACCAAATAGATGACCCAAAAGGTAAATTTGTACCACTCAATGGATTATAATTCAGATAACAAGGTTCAATAATGCACAAATAAAATATATTCACTTAGCAGTTATATGAGTTCACTAGATAACCATGAATCTATTTAAATTCTCCTGTTCTAGCTCAGAGAGTTCGTAGGCGATATAGTAGTTCCAAGTAAATAGCCCTGAGTATATTACTGGGGAGAGGATGAGTAGATGAAGTTGTAATAATCCTGTCTTGCAGAGTCCAAGTAATCTTCTGCCGGCTATAAAAGTGAGTTAGGTACCTACCTAGTGTCCTTCCAATCACTGAGATGAGGCACAAAAAGGAATAAATTCCACTGCACGAAATAGCCTTGTAGTGATCACTGACTTCTTGAACAAACTGGTCACAAATGGCAATCCAGTGTAACAAAGAGATGCTGCATAGACAGCATAAGTACTCTTACAGTATATGTGGGCCTGAGGCCGCTCACCAAATCCTAACGTCTGTATCTAGGCAAATGATCCGGTACCCAGATGAAGATGATGGTAATGCTGGGACCGTTAGTTCACACCGACTGCTGGGAGGTAGATAGCATCCACTGCACTCCTTGCAGCTCTCTTGGATCGATAGGTACGACTGCTGCGGTAGCTGCTGCTGCTTCTATCCAGACAGAGATGAGAATCGGAAGGCTCCACTGGTCGCTAACTGTGTTGCTGGAGAGCGGCTGCTAGCTGGATCACCTGCAGAGAGTGTAGTCGGCTGGAATGCTGTACAAAGGCTTTGGGCCTAGCTCTGGTTGTAGCAGCATGCAAGATTCCTCACTGATCGATCGTTCCAAAGGGGTTGCTCTCACCTCCTCCTTCCACTTAAATACGTTTCTCCAACAATGCTTTGCACCTCCCAGAAGTCTCCAGCGCAGCACAGCCCAATGGGAAATGGAGTCCTTCATATCAGAGTTTGCTGACTGCTTCTCCTTTCCACACTACAATTCCCACAATGCTTCATCCTCATTGTAATCACAGTCTTATTCCATAAACAAACACTAGAGGGAGTTCCCCATGTTTGGCAATGAACACAATTGTCTGTATGCCAGAGGAATATTTCTGAACTCCTGGCTACACGTATGTATCATTAACCGGTTCCCGACCGGCTCGCGTTCATTTACTGCTGCAGTGTGGCTCTGTAGCTCGAAGCGCTGTCTATAAACGTGCTCTCCACACTCTGTAGAGTTGTGGCCAAGGCTCGGGTGGACTCGATCTCTGCCGGCGAGCCGCGATTGCTTGACAGAGAATAAAAACGGGGAACTGCCCATGTAAACACAGCGGTCCCCCACTCAGTCAGGCAGCATGTCACATATCTACTGATCCCTGTACTCGGGATCAGTTAGATCTCTGGTGCCCCTGACAGACCAGCCCCCTCACAGTTAACCCCTAGATTGCCCCCCCAGGTTAACCCCTTCACTGCCAATGACATATACACAGTAATCAGTGGATATGTAAATTTCTGATCGCTGTATAATTGTCATTGGTCCCAAAAAAGTGTGAAAATTGTACGACATGTCCACCCCAATATCAAAGTCCCGATAAAAATCGCAGATCGCCGCCATTACTAGTAAAAAAAAAAAAATTGTAAAAACGGCAGAAATTAATTCTCACGGCTACTTTTGCACAAACCAATCAATAAATGCCGATTGCAATTTTTTTACCAAAAATATGAGGAAGAATATAAATTGGCTAAAACTGATGAATACATTTGTTTATATATATATATATATATATATATATATATATATATTTATATGTATTTTAGCAAAAAGTGAGAAATATTGTTTTTTGTTTTTTTTTGCAAAATTGTCGTTTTTTTCTTTGCTTATAGTGGTGATCAGAAATGATGCAGAGGTGATCAAATACCACCAAAAGAAAGCTCTATTGGTGGGAAAAAAGGACGTAAATTTTGTTTGAGTACAACGTCACGCGAACGCGCAATTGTCAGTTAAAGCGACGCAGTGCCGAATCGCAAAAAGTGCTCTGGTCCTAACATGGGAAATCCATCTGTGACTGAAGTGGTTAAAGTTGCACAAATGTTTGTCATCTTTTTATTTATGATTCCTTAGCCCTCATACAGTTTCTGGCTCTCAGCCTCAACAACATGAAAAAGGGCTTCAGGGAGATAAGAGAACTCTGCCCCGTAGTGTTCCTGCATCTTGCGAACCAGATAGCTTTAGATCAGTAGTTAGCGGGTCAACTGGCGTCCATGCCCCCGGCCTGGAGGCAGAAAGGAATTGGATGCCCTACAAGCAGGTTGCAGTGGTAAGAGCTGCAGGCTCAATACAGCTGGTAAGTACTTCATGCTGGATCAACAGGTGGGTGCTGCAGGTAGGTACAGCAAGCTGGGTACAGCAGATAGGCACCAATGCGGATCAAATCAGACAGGGCAAAGTAGAAGGTGTAGTCATACACAGGACAGAAGACCTAAGTAGATCTGTGGGCAATCTGAGGTCAGAGCTGGGAGAGAGATAAGAGGTATCCAAGGGCAAGCCGAGTTGGTAATAGGTAGTCAGAAGCATGAGCAAACAAGGGAACAGGAAGCAGGAAGCTGAAGACCAGTCAGCAATGTGTATGTGCAACAGTCACTCTTTTAAAGACCAGAAGGCTTCAGGATCTGTTCGTGCATTGTGTGAGCCATGATGAACATGCATCGCTTCCAATATGTGTGCCTGCATTTCTGCACAAACAGGTGCGGCCATATTGGAAATTGGCTACTGTGCCAGACCTACGGGCAATTCTCCGCCGGCTGGTCTCCTGACACCTCCTGTGTCACAGACCTCCAAATTTCTGATTCTGCCACTTCCTGACCCACTACAGACACTGACGTGTCTGAGGAGGAACACTCTCTCTCAGAAACTCGCTCAGAACATTTCTGCACTCTCTTCACACAGCTTGAACTATATACCTTCACATTATACCTTATTCTCCATTCTTTCTTTGATTCCATCTCCAGACACAAATTTAATCGGCAAGACCAACACATCCTCCTGAGGGAAGGATGTATTCCATTATGCCAACTACACCAAGTGTTAGCAGGCCCATAATTTATTGCAACAGTCATACCAGCCCGGGTGCCTCTTATCTTTCTAATACAACAAGAAAAAATGGGGTAGTATACAACTGTAGAATGTAGGGATTCCACCATCTTGGTTACTCACATGCTCCTGGCCAAAATACTTCCTTTAGAAATAAAAAGAATGTCTATGCGATCTGCCTTTTTAACACTTTACTGTAGTATAGGAAGGGGGACCCCCACCATGCAAACATCTAATTTGGCAATACCAATGATTGAGAGGAAGTAGTCTCCAAAAAAAAATCTAGATTTTATGAGAACAACAAAAGATGGAGATACAACAAATTAAAATGAATATACTTTATTAAAAATTGGCTTAAAAATTGACATATTCAAATAAATATGAAAAGCACCCTCATAATAAAATGACTGAGCACCACCCATAGGACCAGGAAAGGAAAGGAGAAATGGGGTCTGGTATGCTCTAGGGTAAACAATTGTCATAAATTGTGTAAATATGGTCCCAAACATGATTCTGTCCTGGTCTATCGACGTGTTACGCTTTAAGACAAAGTTTCCTCAGGACACAATGGGATGGGCGCTGATGTTTAAAGAAACAAAAAAGCACACAAGGGCTCACTGGCCTAGCGCATTATCCTCAGTTAAAACGTGTTTAATAAAGATCATAAAAACATACTCACAAACAGATTCAGATAACAAGCATTTCCAGTACTGGAACGGCTACGTGTCCAATCCACCGTTTCCTGGTATCCTAGATAAGCTGGCTAACGCGTTTCGTGGCCACAGCCTCTTCCTCAGAGCCTGACTCTGAGGAAGAGGCTGTGGCCTCGAAACACGTTAGCCAGCTTATCTAGGATACCAGTAGGAGACAGTGGATTGGACACGTAGCCGTTCCAGTACTGGAAATGCTTGTTATCTGAATCTGTTTGTGAGTATGTTTTTATGATTTTTCGTTTCAATAATTTTTATTGAAGAATATACTCATTACAAATGCCGTAGTTATTGGTTATACAGTAAACTAAAATAATACATAGGAGTAACAATAAAGGGTACACTTTAGTACATTTCAGCAATATTTGGCATATACATTTTACTTGAATAAAGCATTGTGTTCAGGTTCGCCAGAATTCTCCTGTCGCAGGTCTAACATTAACTTGGTTAACTGTGGACCCCTGCTACAGTGGAGGGAAACCCCAGTGGGCCAAGCTCCCGGTCCGACGCCCCTAATGGGAACCTGCTGCATCAAAGGCGAGAGCTCGTCCCACTAGGCTTGTATATATAAGTCCGTCATTATTCTGGCCTATTACATTCACTCAATTACACTTGTGTCAGGGATTGTGTTGCTTACACTGCACTATTTGCATATATTGTATAGTTCTACATTTGCTACTCATTTTTGTTAACTGTAGAGAGACAGATGGGAAGAGAAGAAGAAAAGAAAGAGGAGAAAGAAGAAGAAGGTAAAGGCATACATGTATCTTAGAGGCAGTGATTAATACCAGTATATTGTTTGACATGGGTGTCATACCAGTGAGACCAAGGACTTCACATGTGGGTTGTTTTAGTATTTGATTGGTCAATTGTGGACATCATGAGTTCATAGTCGCAGTGTAGCTGTACTGATCCTATGATTGCCATAATTGTGGGGGGGGGTCCTTTTCTTTCCATTTTTTAACTATAGCGTGTCTAGTGGCTAGTAGTATATGCGTGATGGTTTTCCTGCTTTGTCGTGGGAATTTGTGAATATTCAGGTTTAATATCGCTAGGTCTGGGGAGGGTATGGTTGTTTTTCCGATCATTTGAGATATGATCTCAAATATTCCATTCCATAAGTTGTTAATCTTGGCACATTCCCATAAGATATGATATAGAGAGCCTGTAGTTCCACACTCTCTCCAGCAAGTGGAGGGGGTGTGGGTGTCAAATTTGGCTAATCTGGCTGGTGTAAAGTATCTTCTCTGAATAATGTTCTGGGAGGTTCCCCATAATGCTACACATTTGGTTGCTGAGTATGTGGATGCGAGTGCTTTTTGCCATTCCATTCCAGTATAGGTTTTGCCTAGGTCTTTTCCCCACTGTGTGCTTGATATAGATTGTATATGTATTGTTTTTTCATGAAGTAGATTGTAAAATAGAGATATACCCCCTTTCCCTTTAGATTGATAAGCGTAATATGTAGATGCTTTAGAGGGTATAGAGATTGTTAGGTGAGGGTTGTTGTGCAAGCAATGGGCAATTTGTAGGTATTGGAATTGTGAGTCAAATAGTATGTTGAGGTCAGATTCTATTGTTGATCGAGTTTTGATTTTTTCCCCGACCATTAAATCAGTAAGATAGGTAGGTTCTTGGCCTGTTCATTTGGGTATTTTTATAAAGGGTACTAGAAGCTTGAAAGCTTCGATAGGTACTTGAAGATGGTTTGTTGGGGTATTTTTCCACTCAGCTGCTGTAAATGTGTGCCATGCTTTGACCGTCGCTAAAATTGTGGGTGACATAGTGGTAGGGATCTTTTCGGATCTTTTGAGGCTGTAGATCCAGTTTTTAAGGATTTTTCCTGGGATTTGGTTTCTTTCTATATCGCCCCATCTGGTGGTAGGTGATGGTTGGAACCATTCCTTCAGTTGGGTTAGCATGCATGCTAAATAGTAATCTGCAATGTTGACTAAGCCAGAACCTCCAGCTGCCCTTTGTCTGATCAATCTAGTTTTCGCAACCCTGTGCTTTTTCCCTGCCCAAATATACCTCTGTAGGGAGGACTGGAGGGACACCAGGTATCCTTTAGGGATGAGGATAGGCAGAGTGCGAAAAAGGTAGAGAAGCTGGGGAAAAGTAGTCATCTTAAAAGCTGCTAGGCGTCCTAACCAGGAAAATTTGTATTTACTCAGACTCTGGAGTGCGTCGTTGAATTTTAGTTTATAATGGAGGTAGTTTTCATTGTAGAAGTATTTAGTGTTGCTGGTGAGTGTTATTCCCAGATACTCAATACCTCTGTCTGCCCATTGAAATGGATATTGGGACATAAGAAGATTTCTTGAGACGGCATTGATTCCTATAGCTAGTATATGTGACTTTGTAGGGTTGGCCTTATAGTATGATACGTTGCCAAAGCTTTGTAGAAGATAGTATGTCGTGGCTAGGGATTGGTGGGGTTCCGTTAGAATTAAGATGATGTCGTCCGCAAATAGACTATTCTTGTGTTCATAATTACCAACTTGAATTCCTTTTATGCACGGAGATTTCCTTATATGTTCAGCTAGGGGTTCAATAGAAAGATTAAAGATCAAAGGGGAGAGGGGACATCCCTGTCGTGTGCCATTAGTAATGTGAAATGGGGAGGATAACATTTCGCCTGTGTATACTCTAGCGGAGGGAGATGAATATAGGGTTAGAATGGCCGACAATATAAAGCCTTTGAAGCCGAATTTGAGGAGAACCTCCCTCATGTATCCCCAATGCACCCGGTCGAACACCTTCTCTGCTTCTAGAGTCAAGAGCAGAGAAGGCGTTCCACTCGCGTTTGCCTCATGGATAAGATTGATCAGTCTATGTGTTGCATCAGACGATTGTCTGCCTTGAACAAATCCTGTTTGGTCCTGATTTACTAGGATGGGGAGGAATTTAGTAATCCTGGTGGCTATAATTTTTGCATATAACTTTACGTCCACATTGAGCAGGGATATGGGTCGGAAGTTTTGAGGCATATCTGTTGTTTTACCTGGTTTCGGCAACGTTACTATCACCGCAGATAGCATTTCTGCTGGTAGTTTGGAGGAGGAGGCGGCATCATTAAAGAGCTCCCGGAGGTGAGGGCTCAGGATGTCTTTAAACTGTTTAAAGTATTCTCCAGGGAGACCGTCTGGACCCGGTGATTTGCCTGAGGGTAAGGTTTGGATGGCTTGCGTTATTTCCCAGATAGAAAATGGGGCGTTGAGTTACTTTATTTGATCGTCGGTAAGTTTCGGAAGGTTACAATTAGACAGGAACTCGGAGATCAGCTCTTGGGAAGGCTGGGGTGTGTTTGTGTCATCTTTTAAGTTATATAGTCGTTCGTAATAGGCGCTAAACGCATCCCCTATGCCTTTTGGATTGATTATTTCTTGTCTAGTAATAGGGTGTATGATGTGTGGAATTTTGCTCTTTATACATTGACCTCGGATCTTTTGTGCCATTATCTTCCCTGCTTTATTAGCTGTCGAATAATGTGTAGTCTTAAATCTGCGATATAGCTTTTCTTGGGATTCTAGTAGGAGGGCTCTAAGCTCTTGTCTAAGAGCAAGGATTTTTATCCCAAGGGCATAGGTAGGGTTTTTTTTATTTTGGGAGTCTGCAACCCTTATGGCCATTTTTATAATTTTTATTAAACACGTTTTTACTGAGGATAATGCGCTAGGCCAGTGCGCCCTTGTGTGCTTTTTTGTTTCTTTAGTTATCGGGATTTCCCCAGTCCATCAGGTGGCAGCACGGTGGCGTGTTACCCGGTATTGACACAAGCAGATATCCCCTCCTCACCACTGCAGAGAATATCCTCTCCTTGAGTGCAGCAAAGAACTAGTACTTTGGCTGGGTGCTGATGTTTATAAAAGAGTCCCGACCATTATCCTTTTTGCCATCCTTCCCACACAGCGACCCTCTCAAAAGTGGTGAGGTATGCCTCCACATCATCTGCAGGTGTCATCTTTTGTAGGTGGTAACTAGCACGTATCAACTTTTGTTTCACTGGCACAGCAGGCGCAGACTCCATTTTTAATTCCACCAGAGCCTCCACCAGCTGGCGGTTCATCTCCCGCTGGGCCTCATGCTGTCGGTGACTCTCCTCCCGCTGAGCTGCCGTGGCCTGTGTGACCTGGAGGTTGGTTTCTTGTTAAGCCGCAATGGCTTGTAGCAGGGCCTTTAACATCTCCTCCATTTTTAGGAGACTGCCAAAATCCTCCACCACGTGTGAGGGATTAGCTCTTGTGGGGATCAGCTTATCTGAGATGAAGACAGTTCAGACAGCAGTTCCTTAAAATCTAGCTTGCAGCCAGGTTTATTGATAAAAGGTTGCAAGTAAAAGTAAATAAAACAGCAAAATAAATCCTTGCCTCTCTGGCTCTAACTGAACATCAGCATTCCTTACTGAGCGGTGTAGGGCTTGTCCCAAACACCCCCAAAATAAAGTTATTGCAAACCTCTCCTATAGTCCCAAAAGCCAAAGCTCCTTATGTCAGCTTTCTCTGGCTGACCGCTCTCAGAGTCCCAGGGCAGAGCAAAGCCTTGCTCTCTTCCTGGTCTATTTAAACCACAGCTGCTAGTGGACCTCAGTAGACCACAAAATCAGTTCAGGAACCAACCTGCCATGGTGACTGGAAAACACGGGCCGGATTCCATCTTAGTCCAGTCCAAATGAACGCATGCATGGCGACAGATAGCATCTGTCTACTACTTCGCCTCGCATAACATCACAATACACAATACCATAGCAAGTATAATAAATTGCAAACATGCAGGTATAATACCTTGCACATTTCTTGAGTAGTAACAAACTACGGTATATAACAACTTTAATGTGTGTGAACACTGCTCTAGGTCAGTCTCCCATCTCCACCTTCACTAACACACAAACCAGGTGCTGGCCCCGTCCATCACTGATTCCAATGAGCAAAAAGAATTCTGGTTGGCTGCAGGTCCAGTAAATAAAACATTGGTATGACTAAGCGCTGAAACATGTTAGATGGTGATGCTGTTCCCCTCTCTGGGTCCATATTTACATAATTTATGACAATTGTTTACCCTAGACTATACCAGACACCATTTCTCCTTTCCTTTCCTGGTCCTATGGGTTGTGCTTAGTCCTTTTCTTACGAGGGTGCTTTCTATGTTTATTTGTATTTGTCAATTTTTAAGCCAATTTTTTAATAAAGTACAGTATATGTGTTTAAAATTGTATCTCCATCATATGGTGTGCCCATAAAGTCCAGCTATTTTTTGGGAGACTAGTTCCTCTCAATCCTTGGGACTTTACTGTAATATTAACACAGTTCTTCTCAATACCCAAGTACACCTTTTTCACCTGACATTAGTATTACTGTACAGTCTGAATTCATTTTTAAAATGGGGATACATTTTCCTCAGCTGTGTGTTTCCTTAGATGGATTCTCCATGAGGTTTATATCAGGCCTACTCCGAAGGATGTACTCCACTTGGACTATACCCTACATTGTTATGTTTTGTAGGCTATATTTTCCCATTAGCCTTTGCCCTTTAGTTCTTCCATCCCCTGACTAAGTGGTGGCAGCTCCATTAGGGGAATAGGGGCACTGCCCCCCTAATCAATGTGCCCGGCCCCGAATCTACATGCAGGAAGCCATACACATGGATTCCATTTTTTTTTTTTTTTAGAAGCACATGATTAGAGCCGGTGGCTCTAATTGGCTTCAAAAAAGGGTGGGATTGGAGCACAGAGCACTGCGCCCTGAGCCCACCCAGTTGTGTGACAATAGCGAATTAATATTCACTTATTGTATTCCTGATTATTCTCCTCCTGGCCAATCAGGAAGCAGGTCCTGAGACCTGATTGGCCGAGAGGAGAAGCGGCCGCATTGGCCGCAGAGGAGGAGAAGCAGTGGGAAGCTCCCCATGACCTAGATAGGGTAAGTGCGGAGCTGGTGGGTGGATGGACAGAGGGGGCGAGCCACCTGGGGGTGTTGTGTGTTGCATTGGCGATAGATTGAGTGACGGGGGGATTTTGACTGAAGTACCAACCAACTGAAGAGGGTGCGGGTTTGACTGTCTGACGGACCGACCGAACGGGGGGGGGGTTGGAGGGTGGTTTGCTTGCTGCCTCCGTCAAAAAATGGAGCACTAGCTGCCACTGCCCCGATTATAAAGGAATAGGCAAGCCTCACCTACAATACGCACCCAGGGGCCAGGTTTCAATAAAAAGGGCTCTAACCCTTGCATACAAGGTGCTGTGGATTTCTTAGTTTCAAAAACTCATGTCGGTTTTCAGCACCTGAACACTGGAGCAGTTGATCATGGTGCTGGGCTTTAGGTGCCAAAAACAAATGTCCTCTTATTACAATGTTCTCTTAATTTATGATTTTATGTGATTTTAACATTGCAATGTAGATTGAAATCAGTCTTTTGCTGAGACTGTATTTCGTGACTTGCAATGCTTTAAAAAATGGGCAAGTCAGCCATACAGCTCAACAACATACAATGAGATGATTGAACCCCTTTGTCTTTTGCTACTCTGAGCTTTTTTTCTAGACATAATCTGATATACTGTAGTTATTTAACAAAGTCACACCACACAGAAAATATGAACTGCCTCTTTCAGTTTTGTTAGTCGATAAAATATTCCTATATACTGTATGTCTTGCAACTGTGTGTTTAGCTCTGAGGCTGGAATTCCATTTTACATGTCAGTAGCCTGTATAGTAAACTAGATCTGACTCTGCAGCTGAAGTTTTGCATTACCTGTAGATTGAAAAATTGAAAGAACAACATTCCCAGTATGTCCTGTCTAGTGTTGAGCGAACCCGGACTGTAACGTTCGGGTCCGTACCGAACTTTAGGGTGTCCGTGGCACGGACCCGGACCCGGACATTTCAAAAATCGTTCGGGTTCGACGGTGCCTGTGGGATTTCAAGCCATGCCTGGGCTTGCAATGTCAGGCCCAAGCGAGTTGTGATCTGTCCTGTATGACCCTTACAACAAGAAAGTTAAAAAGTTAGATGTCCATTACGTTTTGAAGTCGACGTCTCAGTCTAGATCAAATGATATGTCCGATGACTGTACATTTTACCTTAAGGTCGGAGTCTCGATTTGTGTGTCAACGTTCTGTATGTCATATATCCTTATAAAATAGCTGATTGTTTTGACTTTCTCCGTCAAGTATAAAAGACACACCACACTGAAACAATTTATTGATGTCATATAGTCTAATACAGATC
>BLSH010389137.1:288811-305514 GCA_018402905.1 Glandirana rugosa
CTTTCACGATCTCCCGACGTTCACGACAGTGCATCATGTGACCCAGCCTCTATATGAGGCTGGAGTCACAGTGCTGCATGTCACATGCTCTTAGGTTAGTGTAGGGAGAGTATGCTGCTGGCGCTGTGAGGGACAGATTGTGAGGGACAGATTGCAGTGATAATAACTAGGTAGAGATTACTACTACTACTGATTTGAGGGACAGATTGTAGATCTATAACATCTGATCCTGCATTACAGAAAAATCTGATTACAGAACGATCTCTCATCCTGCATTACAGAACAATCTGATTACAGAACAATCTCTCATCCTGCATTACAGAACAATCTGATTACAGAACAATCTCTCATCCTGCATTACAGAACGATCTTAAGGGACAGATTGCAGATCTAATAACATCACATCTCCCATTTTCTTCCTTTTGCAGCCCTCTAGCACTTTCCAGGACTTTTTTTAAAGTCATTTTTGTGCCGAAAAGTTCAGGTCTCAATTGAATTCAATGGGGTTCGGGGTCTGGGGTAAAGTTCGGATGACGTTCGGTACCGAACCCGAACGTTTCCGGAAAGATTGGCCGAACCCGCAGAACCCGAACGGCCAGGTGTTCGCTCAACTCTATTAATGGGTCTTGAGGACGGACCACTGGCCGAAACTTGCTCAATATGCAATTGAGCTACTGGCCTATCCTGCATCCAGTGTGCTTTCTGAATGGACATTTAGTGCTGCTGGAGGGTTCATAACCGATCAAAGAGTGCGCCTGTCCACAGACTCGGTTAATAGGCTCACATTTATAAAAATGAATCAGTCCTGGATGAGCAGCTATCACGCCCCTGATGCTGATGCAACTGATTAAATTTGCTAGGGATCTGGGATCCCTTGAAGACTGCCACTGCTCCTATTCCTCATGTCCATAATATAGAACTATATGTTGTATTTATGGCACCACCAACACCCAAGGCCCATTTTTTCTGCACCTGATTTACAGGGGCATGCCATAACAATTTTTTAAAATAATTTACATCAGGCCTAGTTCCTCCATCCAACAAGAGTAACTGCAAGGGGTTACAGTGTTCTGGCACCACCAACATCCAAGGCCCAATTTTTGGCCACCTGTTTGACTGGGGCTTTCGTCACAATTTGTAAACTAATTTACAACATCAGGCCCAGTTCCTCCGTCCAACAAGAGTAACTGTAAGGGGTTACAGTGTTCTGGCACCGCCAACACACAAGGCTCAATTTTTGGCCACCTGTTTGACTGGGGCTTTCGTCACAATTTGTAAACTAATTTACAACATCAGGCCCAGTTCCTCCATCCAACAAGAGTAACTGCAAGGGGTTACAGTGTTCTGGCACCGCCAACACACAAGGCCCAATTTTTCGCCACCTGTTTGACTGGGGGGATTTTATCCCTATTTTTTAACTAATTTACAACAGCAGGACCCGGGCCAAAATAAAAAAAAATTACGTGCACGTCCCCCCAAAATCCAAACCAGGCCCTTCAGGTCTGGTATGGAATTTAAGGGGAACCCCGCGCCAAAATTAAAAAAAAAAATAAAGTGCGGTTTCCCCCAAAATCCCTCAACATCGGGAGGATGCTTTGAGGTTGTCCCCAAAGCACCTTGTCCCCATGTTGATGGGGAGAAGGGCCTCATCTTAATCTGTGTGAACCCACCCCCTTCTGACGTCATGTGATGTCAGAAGGGGTGGGTCACCCATTTACGTCACTGCATGGCCCCGCCCCTTTTAAAAAAAGACCTGTCATCGTGAAGACCGCCCATTCGGCAATACACGCAGAGGCCGGACTGCAGCAGTGGAGAGAGCGGCGGCGGTGAAAGAAGATGAAGATTGAAGATGAAGAGAGGAAGCAAGAAGACTAAAAGAAGAAGCAGAAGACCAGAAGAAGGACCGGGCCAGGAGAAGATGGAGGAAGAAAGAAGAAAGAGATATTTTACAAAATAAAGGACTTGTCAAAAACTGCCTCTGTTTTTTTTTTACAATACACTCCTTTTTTGGTGACTAGGTAGGGGTACAATGTACCCCAAACCTAATCACATAGGGGGACGGGATCTGGGGGCCCCTTATTAAAGGGGGCTTCCAAATTCTGATAAGCCCCCCTGCCCGCAGATCTCCACAAGCTTCCCCCAGGCTTGTGTGGAAGAGGTTCTTGTCCCCATAAAACATGGTGACAAGGTGCTTTGAGGTGGGGGGGGCTGAGCCCCCCTCCCCCAAAGCACCCATACTCCCCATGTTGAGGGCATGTAGCCTGGTACGGTTCAGGAGGGGGGGCGCTCACTCGCCCCCCCCCATCCTAACCGGCCAGGGCTGCATGCTCCGATAAGGGTCTGGTTTGGATTTCTGGATTTTAGGGGGACCCCCACGTCATTTTTTTTTTAAATTTGGCGTGGGGTTCCCCTTAATATCCAAACCAGACCCGAAGAGCCTGGTTTGGACAGGGAAGGGACCCCGCGCACTTTTTTTCCAGCGATTTTTTGAATATTGCCAGGAACCGGCAATACATTACAGCCGCAATTTTAAATGACAATTTTTCCTATGGAAATGTAATTTTGCTCTGGCTATGTTTTACACTTCACAGAGATGCGCCCTTTTACACACAGACTAAGGACACCCCCCAGGCACAATATTTAAAGGAACTTTTCATTTTTTTCCACTTTTAAGAATTATTAAAATCACTGCTCCTGAAAAAATTATCGTTTTAAAAACTTTTTTTTCCATTGATACATGTCCCCTAGGGCAGGAGCCGGGTACCCATACACTTTTTAGGGCAATAACATTGCATATAAGCCTTTAAAATGAGCACTTTTGATTTTTTATGTTCGGGTCCCATAGACTTTAATGGTGTCTGTTCGCATGTTCTGGTGCGAACCGAACCGGGGGGTGTTTGGGTCATCCCTATTGAAGAAGAGATATTGTCAAATGTAAGGGAACATATTTTCACTGTGTGAAAATCATTGGTGAATTTTTACTAATTTGGCTTGATATAGTGGGTGAGTTTTGAGCAATTTTTTTGGCAATGTTATTAACCTCCCTGGCTGTATGATTATTTCAGATTTTTGGTGCTGAAAGCGGTACATTATTTTGTATGGAAATTTGGCGTTTTATATTGTAGGCCTGTAATTCTTAGGAATAACTCACTTAAATCTGTCCAAACAAGAGTCTAGTAGACATCCCGGGTATGAAAAAGTTTGAAACAAGAAATCTTAAATAATAATATAATAAATAACTAAAAATAATTATCAAAAATAATAATGTAATAGTAATAAAATTTATTCAATAATGTAATCAAACCAAAAACGCAGAAATTTGCTCAGTTGCAGAATTGTCGCTGTCGTCACTTTCAGTGTCTGATCATAAATTTCCCCAAAAATCAGTATCACTCAATTCTGCAAATGATTCTTATTTACTATTGGTGTTTTCTAGCTGATCAAAAACCACTTTTGACGTAAAGGGACACTTTTGGTTGCCATGGACATTCTCAAGTTTCCAGGCAGAGAGAATGACATATATAATATAAAAGTGCATGCAGGTCACTGGGCAAACCACTAGGGACAAAGGGGATGTGAAATGATTTTTAAACAGTAATGTAATCTGTAAGATTACAGTGTACTGTATGTGTACTGTGTGTTTCACTTTTTGAATTTGCCGTCGGACTCCGCCCCCGTGCGACGCGACGCTCGCAGGGAACAGAGCCCGGCACACATTACCGTCAGGGAGGTTAATAAATATACCCCATAGTGTTTTTTTTCACATGTATGTATGATTAACTGGTATTAGTGTGATTATGTACTATAAATAGACACATTACTCTGATTTGTATTAATTCTATCAGGAATCGTATTTTCCAATGGTGAAAACTGGAAGGCAATGAGAAGATTCACTCTATCAACTCTAAGAGATTATGGAATGGGGAAGAAAGGTATAGAAGATAAGATTAATGAGGAAGCTGAATGCTTAGTGCAAACATTTAGATCTTATGGAGGTAAGATGTTCTTGAGTCCCTTAAAATTGTCTTTTGTTTTTAACTTTTTTTTCATTTGATACAGACATTTAAATGTTTTGACCTCATTTTATTTAAATTGTCTATTTTTGCATGTACATGCTCAGTTGATGGGAGTCAGCAGAGCTTTATCTCATTTACTAAGCTCTGGGAAAAATGCTCTTGTAAAGTACAACTTGCTTGCAAACCGAACAGCCAATTTCATTTAGTAACTCAATCCCACAAACTCAGGGGAGACACACACAGGGCAATGCAACACTGGGGCTGACACACTCCTAGAGCCAATTATAATGACCTGTGTGCTAATAAGGACATATAACCAGTGATATATGGGGCAATACAGATGGCCATGTGTAGGCAGGTTGCCTACAGCTGCATTGCTTAGTTAGTGGCCCAGGCTGAGGAGGGAAAGAGTTAATGTGAGTTCTTTAGTTCCTGGGCTTTTTGGATCCAGCCTGCCCACCTGTGGTATAAAAAGGGGGGAGGCTGAAGTCCACAGGCTTGGTTTTCTTGCCAGTACTCTACCGGACATGCTGTGACTACATTTAACCACTTCCCGACCAGCGCCGTAAATAGGCGGCGGTCGGGTTTGAGCGGCTCTCCTGGGACATAGCCTGCACCTTCAGGCTATATCCCGGTATCATTTTTTAGAGCTGGCGGTCGGCTATCCAGGGGTAACGACACCCCCCCCTCCCGCCGCCTTCCGCCTCTCTTCTCTGGCCTCCCGTCCCACCGGGAGACCGGAGCGACGATCCGGCGCTTCCACGGCTGGAAGGAGACCTGACAGAAGCCGTAATCGGCTCCGATCGGGTCTCCTTCACTTCCGGTTTACACGGTGGCTAACGGTGCCAATTTTAAAAAAGTGACAGTATTCAGAATCGCCGTTTTTGGCAATCTGAATACTGTGAAGTACAAAGGAGGGATGGGGGGTCTTTTAGACCTCCCCGGCCCTCCAAAAAGAGTACCTGTCACCATATATTACTATCACAAGGGATGTTTACATTCCTTGTGATAGCAATAAAAGTGATCAGATTTTTTTTATAAAAAAGAACAGTGCTAAAAATAAATAAATAAATAAAATGAAAAAAAAAATTTTTTTTTTAAATCGCCACCGTCCATGCGAGCTCGCGCAGCAAAGAAAACGCATACGTAAGTCGTGCCCACATATGAAAACGGTGTTCAAACCACACATGTGAGGTATTGCCGCGATCGCCAGAGTGTGAGCAGTAATTCTAGCAATAGACCTCCTCTGTAACTCTAACCTGGTAACCGTTAAAAATTTTTAAAGCATTGTCTATGGAACTTTTTAAATACCGGACTTTGTCGCCATTCCGCGAGTGCGCGCAATTTTCAACTGTGTCATGTATGGTATCTATTTACTCGGCGTAACATCCTCTTTCACAATATGCAAAAAAATTGGGCTAACTTTACTGTTGTCTTATTTTTTAACTCAAAAAAGTAAAATTGTTCCGAAAAATCACGCTTGAAAGACCTCTGCGCAAATACCATGTGACAAAAAGTATTGCAATGATCGCCATTTTATTCTCTAGGGTGTTTTAAAAAAAATATATATATATATATAATGTTTGGGGGTTCTAAGTAATTCTCTAGCAAAAAAAAATGTTTTTAGCTTGTGACCACCAAATGTAGAAAAGTGGCCCGGTAGGTAAGTGGTTAAAAAGGACTGTCATGCCTTGAAGTCTGTCAGATGCTCTGGGGTTCTGGAGAACGCAAAAGGGTCCAAAGCATTTTTCACATGGTCACACATTACACATACGGCCATATGTGTCCTGTATGACCATGTGAATAAAGCTTTGGACCCTTTTGAGGAACCCTTGGTGTGCTGATGACATTTCTTCAATCTGATTATCTACAATTTCCAGCCGGTGGTAATTATAGCACCTAGCACTACTACAGTCATTTTCAAGAATGTGTGTATAGGGAATGTTGCATTTAGAGTCAGACTATGGACTCTGGACTTCTAAGTAAAGTGCATCAACTGTTCTGAGCCTGGTCTGAAGTTATTCAAAGGGGTGCATGTTGGTTCTGGTGTATCAAAAGAGCCAGGGTCTGTAAGGCACATGTGTGGTATGAAGCTCAGCCTAATTCCAAAGGGTTAACTTAGCAAGACAAGGAAAAGGAGAGTAGTTGCTATGAGTAACAAAGCACTATTTTAGGTCACAAAACGACCAGTCGTTAAGCGTGGTTCCTGCCAAAGCTGACAGGTCCTCCAGTAGTCAGGGGTCGATGTTCTAGCTCCCTCCCAAGCAGTTGGTCTCCAGTAGCAACTGGAGTCAAACCCACAATACGGAGATCCATGGCCTGGTCACACAGGTACAGAAAAGAAGGAGTTAATGAGTGTGCACATGAGGTCGGCACTATGTGCACAGTGGGAACCCATTCTGTTACTGGGAGTGAGGTAATAGAGGTATGCTAGACTGGTGGAGTGGGCGCAGGCTCAGCAACATCCTGCCTAATGAAACATACATCAAGTTACAGTGTGTAGTGACTTGGGACAGTACTTTTCAGATGAAATATGCACTTTTTGCTGCACACAATGTTGTGGCTCATCTCTAAGTCGGGGAACTGCCTTAATGTTAGACTTTTTACATGACCGCAGGTTCCACCTGGTCCCAGGCATTAATGAGAGCACTGCATGCAAAAGGTACCCCCATGTACAGGTCGAGTAGGCTCCGTCCACACATGCAAACTAATTATCTGTGCATGACCAAATATGTTTGTAAAATACACTTGGCACCATAAAGCACAGCTGTGTAACTCTGGCACAGTCAAAATGTGTTACTGTCATCCCAACAAACACACATACAGTACCTCCCTCATGTTTCTGAAGCTTTACTTAAATATATTGCTTACAATGAAGTATTATAAATCACTAAATAGGCCTGATAAATAGTGTGATTTGGACAAAATGTTCATTATTCGGAGATTCATATGTATCCAAATTATTAAATCGCAGTAATAACAAATTTCAAGAAATCCAAAATAAATTATAACGAAAACAAAAAAATGAATTTGTATTCATTCATTTCAGTTGGATGACACGATGTGATAGTCGGGCCTTTTGTTAATGTTTGAAGCACTGGAAATAATGTAACATAATGAATGATCCAAATTGATTCAAATACATTCATTTTTATTCTGAGTGTAGCGTGAATATTCTAATAATATTCTTTTTGTGTTGAGGCTGAACTTGAATAATAGTGACTAATCTGCAGATATTGATATTCGTGGATCATCCAGGGATGAAACCAGTTTGATCCAAGTTAATTGGGGAAGGTGCAGACCGGCTGGGAATAAGGATGACCGAAAGGCTAGAGGGGCTTTTAAACTAGGCAACGGGGGGAGAGGGTCCAGACTTAGTAAAAGAACAGAGTCCAGCGGGTAGTATTGGGGGTAGGAGTGGTAGGCCGAATAAAGAATTTAATTCCGAGGAAAGTAGTGTAACAAGTCCTACATGCAAACGAGGAATACCCAACAAGCAAACAGTAGGCATCCAGACAAAACTACGTGGCCGGTTCACTAATGCCAGGAGACTGGCAGACAAGATGGGAGAACTAGAGTTGCTACTGTACGAGGAGCAATTAGATTTTGTGGAGAATTTCGGAGACTTGGTTCAAGTCTCCGAATTGGCTCCGAATTGGCTCCGATTGGCTGGCTACCCTTCAGGGGTATTCCCTATATCGCAGGGATAGGGAGGGAAAAAAGGGGGGAGGGGTATGCCTGTATATAAAAAATTACATACAAATGAATGTGAGAGATGACATTACTAGTGGATCTGGGGAGGGAGTTGAAGCCTTATGGGTAGAGCTACAAAGGGAAGATACCAGGGGCAAAGTAATACTGGAATATGCTATAGGCCCCCTAATCAGAGGGAGGAGGGGGAGGCAGACCTCCTATCACAATTTGGAATAGCGGCTAGGATGTGAAGTGTTATTATAATGGGGGATTTTAATTATCCAGATATTGACTGGGAGAAAGGTATTGCACGTTCAGCCAAGGCTCGCCATTTCCTAAATGTCCTGCAGGACAATTTCATGCGTCAAATGGTAAATGCACCAACAAGAGAAAAAGCATTATTGGGCCTTCTGATTACTAACAACACAGACCTTATCACAGACATGGAAGTAAGGGGCAATCTAGGAAATAGTAATCACAGGTCAATTAGTTTCAGTATAAATTACACAAATAGGAAACACAAGGGGAATACAAAGACACTGAATTTTAAAAGAGCCAACTTCCATAAACTACACTCCTTGTTGGAAGATGTTAACTGGGATAAAATTCTAGGAACAATGAACGCGGAGGAAAAATGGGAGTCCTTCAAGAACATACTGAACAAAGGAAATAAATTTAAAAGAGCTAATCAAAGACCAGGATGGCTTAACTCCGACATAAAGGCACACATAAAAGCAAAGGAGAAGGCCTTCAAAAATTACAAGGCGGATGGGTCTCAGTCAGATTTTCATATCTATAAAACACGCAATAAGGAATGCAAAGGTGCAATCAGAGCAGCTAAGGTAGAACATGAAAGACACATAGCTGAGGAGAGTAAAAGGAATCCCAAGAAATTCTTTAATTATATAAACAGAGAGGGAGGTCAGATTATATTGGCCCCATAAAGAATGAGGAAGGAAATCTGGTTACAAAGGATGGAGAAATGGCAAAGGTGTTAAACTCATTTTTCTCCTCAGTATTCACAAAGGAAACGGGGGGCTCAATTATTCAGAACTACAATGCTGGTCCTCACGACACGTCACAGGAAGCACCCTCATGGCTGACCGAGGATAAAATCAGGAAGGAATAGGCTTGAAAAACTGAACACTAATAAGTCACTGGGCCCAGATGGCTTACACCTGAGGGTCCTTAAGGAACTTAGCCAAGTTATTGCCAGACCTTTGTACCTAATCTTTAAGAGCAGTTTTTTGACTGGTATGATACCAGCTGATTGGAGGAAAGCCAATGTAGTACCAATATATAAAAAAGGACCAAGATATATCCCTGGGAACTACAGGCCAGTTAACTTAACATCAACAATTTGCAAGCTCTTGGAGGGGATAATAAGGGATTATATACAAGATTATTGTAACGAGAAAGGTATCATTAGCGGTAATAAACATGGTTTCATGAAGAATCATTCTTGCCAAACCTATCTATTAACCTTCTATCAGGAGGTGAGCTGCCATCTAGATAAAGGAAGGCCAGTAGACGTGGTGTATCAGGATTTTGCAAAAGCATTTGATACAGTTCCCCATAAACATTTACAGTACAAACTAAGGTCCCTCAACATGGATCAAAGGGTGAGTACCTGGATTGAAAACTAGCTACAGGGGCGAGTCCAAAGGGTGGTGATAAATGGGGAATACTCAGAATGGTCTGGTGTAGAAAGCGGGGTTCTGTCCTGGGACCAATCCTATTCAATTTATTCATAAACGATTTGGAGGACGGGGTGACCAGCTCAATCTCAATATTTGCAGATGATACCAAGCTAAGCAGGGAAATAAATTCTCCACAGGATGTGGAAACCTTGCAAGAAGATCTCAATAAATGAATGGGGTGGGCAGATAAGTGGCAAATGAGATTTAACGTAGAAAAATGTAAGATAATGCATTTGGGCACCAAGAACATGAACTCAAACTACTCACTAGTGGGAGAGCCTCTGGGGGAATCTAGGATGGAAAAAGACCTAGGGGTCCTAGTAGAGAACAGGCTCAGCAGTGGCATGCAATGCCAAGCTGCTGCAAGCAAAGCTAACAAAGTGTTGGAATGCATGAAGAAAGGGATCAACTCCAGGGATAAATCAATAATTCTGCCACTATACAAGTCTCTGGTGAGGTCGCACCTGGAATATGCCGTCCAATTCTAGGCACCAGTCCTCAGGAAGGATGTCCTGGGACTGGAAAGGGTTCAGAGAAGGGCAACAAAGCTAATTAAGGGATTGGAGGACCTTCGTTATGAGGAAAGATTACAAGCACTGAACTTACTCTCTCTGGAGAAAAGACGTTTGAAAGGGGATATGATTTCAATGTACAAATACTGTACTGGTGACCCCACTATAGGGACAAAACTATTCAGCGTAAGGGAATACACAAAGACATGCGGCCATTCACTAAAAATAGAAGAAAGGCGGTTTAACCTTAAATGCTCAGAGGTTTCTTTACGGTAAGAGCAATGAGAATGTGGAATTCTCTTCTGTTCATGCTGGGAGTACAGATAATTTAAAAAACTATTAGATGCACAACTAAGGGACCACAGCATTGGGGGATATACAATGTAATACTGACATAAAAAACACACACATAGTTTGGACTTGATGGACTTGTGTCTTTTTTCAACCTCACTGACTATGTAATTAATGTTGTGATTGCCCAATTTAGACAAATGGCTAAGATTTTGGAGATAATCTTGTGGTCAGTGTTATTTGAAGATTTCGGTCAATATGATTCACAATAGAGGGGGTCTTTGTTAGGTTTAGGGAAACCCGTCTGGGCCAGGTTTGGCAAAAGTGCTCGATTTATTTCTTCTACCGAAATGGGTTAGTCTACAGACATTTGTTGTTCCGGCGTTAGCCTATGAATAGGGATAGAGTCTACATACGCATAAAGTTCTGGTGGGGTGCAATGAGCTTGGGATTAGAGTTGAGTGAACCCGGACTGTAAAGTTCGGGTCCGTACTGGACTTGGGGTGTCCGTGTCCCGAACCCGATCCCGGACATTAAAAAAAAGTCCGGGTTCGGGTTCGGTATTCGGGTATTTTTGGCGTCTTTTCTATAGCTGTTGGGCAGCCAATTAACAAGCTTTTCACTAGTTTGCCCTTAAAAAGCCATCACAGCCATGCCATTAGTAGGCATGTACAGTGCATCGTGTGACCCAGCCTCTATATGAGGCTGGAGTCACGTAGCGCCACGTGTCAGATCGTATCAGACTAGAGTAGGGAGAGCTTCATGCCGCTGCTGTGAGGGAAAGATTAGCGTTCACAACCATCTCAGACTGCATTAGGGAGACCTTCATTGCAGTCCTGTGAGGGAGACATTAGCGTTCAGAACCATCTTATAGTGCATTAGGGAGATGTTCCTGTTTGTGCTGTGAGGGAGACGTTAGCGTTCAGAACTATCTTATAGTGCATTAGGGAGACATAACTGTTGGTGCTCTGAGGGAGAAATTATCATTCTAAAATCATCTACTACTGCATTAAGGAGACGTTTCTGTTGGTGCTCTGAGGGAGAGATTATCATTCTAAAACCATTTACTACTGCATTAAGGAGAGGTTCCTGTTGGTGCTCTAAGGGAGAGTTTATTGCTCTAAAACCATCTACTACTTCATTAGGGAGAGGTTCCTGTTGGTGCTCTGAGGGAGAGTTTATCCTTATAAAACCATCTACTACTCCATTAAGGAGAGGTTCCTGTTGGTGCTCTGAGGGAGAGTTTATTGCTCTAAAACCATCTACTACTGCATTAGGGAGAGGTTCCTGTTGGTGCTTTGAGGGAGAGTTTATCGTTCTAAAACAATCTCCTACTGCATTAGGGAGAGGTTCCTGTTGGTGTTCTCTGAGGGAGAGTTCATCGTTCTAAAACTATCTACTACTGCATTAGGGAGCGGTGGCTGTCCCATAGTACGTGGTTCCCAGCCGCCACTACTTTTCCAGGCGAGCCACCCCTTCCCTGCACAAACAAGTCGGGGACGAGATCAAGTGTGCATTGCGCAACGGCATCTGTGGCAAGGTCCACATAACCACTGATACATGGACCAGTAAGCACGGGTAGGGACGCTATATCTCGCTAACTGCACACTGGGCAAATGTAGTGACGGGTGGGCCTGAGGCGGCTAGCCGTTTGGCGCATGTCCTTCCACCACCGAGGATTGCAGGGCATTTCTCTTTGCCTCCTGTTGCCTCCTCCTCCTACTGTGCTTCCTCCTCCTCTACCACCTCCTCATCCGCTCAGCGTAACACCTTCACCACCAACTTCAGCACATCCAGGGGGAAACAACAGCAAGCTGTTTTAAAACTGATATGTTTGGGGGATAAACCCCACACTGCGCAGGAGCTGTGGATGGGCATTGAACAACAGACCGATGAGTGGTTGTTGCCACTGAGCCTCAAGCCCAGCCTGGTGGTGTGCGATAATGGCCAAAATCCCGTAGCAGCTCTGGGCCTAGCCGATTTGACACACATCCCTTGCCTGGCGCATGTGCTGAATTTGGTGGTGCAGAAATTTCTAAAAAACTACCCGGATATGTCAGAGCTGCTACAGAAAGTGGGGGCCGTCTGTGCGTGCTTTTGGCGTTCTCACCCTGCTGCTGCTCGCCTGTCTGCGCTGCAATGGAACTTCGGCCTTCCCGCTCACCGCCTCATATGCGACGTGCCCACAAGGTGAGACTCCATCTTGCACATGCTGGAGAGACTGTGCGAGCAGCAGCAGGCAATAGTGGAGTTTCAGCTACAGCACGCACGGGTCAGTCGCTCTGCGGAACAGCACCACTTCACCACCAATGAGTGGGCCTCCATGCGAGACCTGTGTACCATATTGCGGTGTTTCGAGTGCTCCTCCAACATGGTCAGTGGCAATGACGCTGTTCTCAGCATTACTATCCCACTTCTATGCCTCCTTGAAAAAACAATTTGGGCGATGATGGAAGAGGATGTGGCACAGGAGGAAGAGGAGGAGGAAGAGGGGTCATTTCCACGGTTGTCAGGCCAGTCATTCACAAGTGGCTCGGAGGGTGGGTTCCTGCATCAGCATAGGCCAGGTAAAAAATTTTCAAGCCAGGGTACAGTTCTGGAGGATGAAGAGGAGGAGGAAGATGATGAGGAGGAGGAGGAGCAGGAGGAACCATGTTCACAGCAGGGTGGCACCCAACGCAGCTCTTGGGCATCACTGGAGCGTGGCTGGGGGGATACGGAGGACACAGATGATACACCTCCCACAGAGGACAGCTTGTCTTTGCCTCTGGGCAGCCTGGCACACATGAGCAACTACATGCTGCAGTGCCTGCACAACGACAGCCGAGTTGCCCCCATTTTAACTTGTGCCGATTACTGGGTGGCCACCCTGCTGGATCCCTGTTACAAGGACAACGTGCCGTCCTTAATTCCCTCACTGGAGCGTGATCGGAAGATGCGTGACTACCAGCGCACGCTGGTAGATGTGCTGCTGAGGGCATTCCCAAATGACACAGGGGGCTCTGTGGAAGCACAAGGCGAAGGCGGAGGAGGAGGAAGAGGTCGCCAATGCAGCTGTGGCACCGCCAGCACCTCAGAAGGCAGGGTTAGCATGGCCGAAATGTGGAAAAGCTTTGTCAGCAGCCCGCCCCAACAAACAGCACCACTGGCTGATAGGCAACGTCTTAGCAGGAGGCAGCATTTCATCAACATGGTGGAACAGTATGTGTGCACACGCCTACACGTACTGGCTGATGGGTTTGTCCCATTCAACTTCTGGGTCTCCAAATTGGCCACATGACCTGAGCTTGTCCTTTATGCCTTGGAGGTGCTGGCCTGCACTGCAGGCAGTGTATTGTCTGAAAGTGTGTTTAGCACGGCAGGGGGCATTATCACAGAAAAGCGCAGCCGCCTGTCCACAGCCAACGTGGACAAGCTAACATTTATTAAAATGAACCAGGCTTGGATCCCACAAGACTCATCTGTACCTTGTGCAGAATAGACATTTAGACCGGCCTCACACAGCCATTGGTATACTTGTTTTTTTTTAATATGTCTCAATATTTTGGGGGCTACCCCAATTAGAAAAAAAAAACAAACAAACAAATAACAGTGTTGGCTACCTCCTCCTCCTTCTCCACCACCGCCACTTCCACCTACACTGCCACGGTCACGGCCTAGTCAACCTCTAGGCTCCTACTCCACATCTACCTCCTCCTCCCATTTTTCTTTTGTGATTTTAAGTTATTTCCCTATCCACATTTGTTTTTGGGGCACTTGTCCTATTCCTTACCTCCATTTTGCTTCCTTTTGCAGCCCTCTAGCCCTTTCCAGGACTTTTTACAGCCATTTTAGTGCCCAAACGCTCGGATCACCATTGACTTCAATGGGGTTTGGGGTCCGGGGTAAAGTTCGGGTCAATTTGGTACCGAACCCGAACTTTTCCGCAAGGTTTGGCCGAACCAGACAAACTCGAACATCCAGGTGTCCGCTCAACTCTACTTGGGATCTATAAAGTTCTGAGTAAAATTGTAAAAAGGAATCTGCAATCTTTTTTTTGGGATGTATGGAGAGTAGTAGAACCGTCATAAATTTTAGAAATATTAATCGGGTCTGGTATTGGTTTGGCCAAAAAACCCAGGAGCCCGTTTCTGCGTCTTAGCCAACAAAGCCACGCTCCGCACATCCCCCATAACTGAGAATGTAGAGGAGAAGGGTCCCAAACATAGAAATCCTCAATTTCTCATGACCTACCAGCCAAGTGGGATATCTGTTCTCTGTTAGCCTTCCTAGATCTGACACTCCCTTCATATAGGCACCTTGCATCACTGCCTAGAAGGCATCCCAAGTCATCAAATCATCTACACCCTGAGCATTCGCCACCCAGTGCTTGATAATGGTGCCTGCACAAGTATAAAGCACCATAGGTCCCGCAAGCCAGTAGGAGCTCATACACCAAACCTGGCTATCATTGGATCTAGACACTCCAAATGTAAGTTCTAGTGGAGAGTGGTCCGAGATTGCCCTTGGCAAATAAGATACCTCATCTACCTTATGTAACACAACTCGTGAGGTAAAGAACATATCAAGTCTGGAAAGGAATTTGTAAGCTTCCAATGAACATGAGTATTCTCTATTATTTGGATGTTTCCACCGCCATACTTCCTCCAAATGATAATCATTTGCCCATTCACACAAAAGGAGAGACTGAGGTCTAGAACAGTGCAGTCTATCCAATTTCGGGTCAGTAACTGCGTTAAAATCACCAACTATAATGAGAGTGAGGTTGAACTTGAGAGTCTTTTTTTGCAATAAATACAGTAAGGAATAAATGTGAAATAATATGATTCTTACTTATTGTGTTTGGTTTGGATGGAGGTGGTTCCACCAGAATCTCTGAATCATAACATTATGACTGAATCCGAAAGTAATTGTGTTCCATTCATTACTTTCAGATGCATGTGACTCCAGTCAATGTTGTCCAATCAGTTCATTCCATTTCTCTTTGTGGGTTGGACTAGCAGGATAACTCAGAGTGCTTAAGTAATCTCCAGAAATAACAAATGAACACGTTAAAACAAATATAGTCAATCTTCCGAAATAACTTCTGAAAATACGAATCGATTCAGAACAACGTATACATGATTCTGAAAACAAATCATTCTAACATAACAAATATGAGGAAATTAAATAATTTACTTAACTAATTAATCTGAAATGAATACCTTTTTCTGTCGTGCACATCTCTAATAACTGATGATGCACCTAAATAAAATACAAATCAGCTGTTTTAGGAATGGTCACACTTTACTAGTGTTCCTAAAAAAAAATATATATAAAAATAAAAAAATAAAAATATATATATATACAGGGTGGGCCATTTATATGGATACACCTTAATAAAATGGGAATGGTTGGTGATATTAACTTCCTGTTTGTGGCACATTAGTATATGTGAGGGGGGAAACTTTTCAAGATGGTTGGTGACCATGGTGGCCATTTTGAAGTCGGCCATTTTGAATCCAACTTTTGTTTTTTCAATAGGAAGAGGGTCATGTGACACATCAAACTTATTGGGAATTTCACAAGAAAAACAATGGTGTGCTTGGTTTTAACCTAACTTTATTCTTTCATGAGTTATTTACAAGTTTCTGACCACTTATAAAATGTGCTCAATGTGCTGCCCATTGTGTTGGATTGTCAATGCAACCCTCTTCTCCCACTCTTCACACACTGATAGCAACACCGCAGGAGAAATGCTAGCACAGGCTTCCAGTATCCGTAGTTTCAGGTGATGCACATCTCGTATCTTCACAGCATAGACAATTGCCTTCAGATAACCCCAAAGATAAAAGTCTAAGGGGGTCAGATCGGGAGACTTTGGGGGCCATTAAACTGACCCACGATGACCAATCCACTTACCAGGAAACTGTTCATCTAGGAATGCTCGGACCTGACACCCATAATGTGGATTGGTCGTCGTGGGCCAGTTGAATGTGCAGCACCTGAAACTACGGATACTGGAAGCCTGTGCTAGCATTTCTCCTGTGGTGTTGCTATCAGTGTGTGAAGAGTAGGAGAAGAGGGTTGCATTGACAATCCAACACAATGGCCAGCACATTGAACACATTTTATAAGTGGTCAGAAACTTGTAAATAACTAATGAAAGAATAAAGTTACGTTAAAACCAAGCACACCATTGTTTTTCTTGTGAAATTCCCAATAAGTTTGATGTGTCACATGACCCACTTCCTATTGAAAAAACAAAAGTTGGATTCAAAATGGCCGACTTCAAAATGGCTGCCATGGTCACCACCCATCTTGAAAGTTTCCCCCCTCACATGTACTAATGTGCCACAAACAGGAAGTTAATATCACCAACCATTCCCATTTTATTAAGGTGTATCCATATAAATGGCCCACCCTGTATATATGCTCCCTTGAAAGTGGCTGGTAGTAGTGGTTCACCTTATAGCTGCCCTCAATCAGCCCATATCTCACACATCCGTAGA
>BLSH010389137.1:309493-326008 GCA_018402905.1 Glandirana rugosa
CCCCCCCCCCCCCCCCCCCCCCCCCCCCCCCCCCCCCCCCCCCCCCCCCCCCCCCCCCCCCCCCCCCCCCCCCCCCCCCCCCCCCCCCCCCCCCCCCCCCCCCCATAGTCTTTGCTCCAGGATAAAGAATGTAAAGCTTCACCACTACTGTCAGCAATATGTTTTATGTTATTATATTTTCATATTATTATGATGTCAGTAAAAATGAATTGATTGTATTACAAAGTTCTAGTTGGGTATCTAAAAAGGCTGCTATTGTCTTGTATTATATTTCGTATGGATACCTTCCAGCTCAATGTCTTTTTTATTTTTTTACTAAAAACATCATTTTTTTTTGCATTTTTATTTTAAGGGAAGCCCTTTGACAATCGGACCATCCTTAATGCTGCTGTGGCCAATATAATAGTTTCAATTCTGCTAAATCACAGGTTTGAATATGATGATCACACCTTGTTAAGCCTTATGAACCATATGTCTGAAAATATGAGGCTCCTGGGGACACCTATGGCCAGGGTAAGCTATTTTCCTATTCATATATTTGTGTCTAATTAAGTTCACCATTTGCAGTACATTTTTGTAAAGCACATAGGAGGATACCTTAGCTTTAAATGTCCTGGATTAGAATGTTGCTCTACAAGGTTGATTTACTAAAGGAAAATAGACTATTCACTTTGCAAGGGGAGTTGCACTTTGTAAGTCTAGAGCCTAGTGAATGTGGTGAAATTTCACTTTTCAAAGAATACCCAACCACGTGCAAGGAAAACAATACAGCATTTTTGCTTGCACACGATTGGATGATGGAAGTCAGCAGAGCTTCACCTGATTCACTAAGCTCTGGGGAACATTCCTTTGCAAAGTGCAACTTCCCCTGCAAAGTGAACAGTCTAATTGCCTTTAGTAAATCAACCCTTATGCCTTATGGACATCATTAGGAATCAACTTCAGGTCAAACTCATGGTTGACCTAATCCTGAAGCCAAGCTCAAGAATGCCACATCAATCAATTACCAACCATGCATTTCCTAGCCTGTGAACTGTTGTCAGTTGGCTTAGAAGGGCCAAACATTAGGGTTATCTTATTTGTCAGCCTCCTCCCAATCAAATCAAGGTTACCAGCAACCTTTGTTCAGTGTGTGTTGGAAAAAAACATGGAAAAGTAGGTACAGAACAGAGACTGCAGGAAAAGTTAGGTTCTAATGCTGGTGATGATTGCAAAACCCTCTGATCACTTCAAAACACCCCTGAATCTAACATCTGCCCCCCTACAATCCCTACCTTGTATCCTGGGTTCCACTTCCCCTCTTCCTGTGGGCCTGTTTATCAGCTCCTGGCTGGAGCTTCCAACATTTCTCCTCTACAACATTTTTTCCTTCCACTCCTTAATTTCTCAATGAGCCAATAAGAACTATTTTTGGCTCATTTGCTATGAGTTATGGCTAATTTATTTATGGCCAAGTGGGATGAGGACATCATCTATGGCCAACACAGACCCGAATTGGTGCTGTGGAGATTTGACTTCTCTTAATTGCTTCTTTAACACGAGGCCAGTACTACTGACGTTCATTTTCTAGATCTTAAAATCAGTGTACCAAGAGGGAGGTTGGTCACCTCCACCACCTTCAAAGATACCAACCGGAATGGTTTTATAGGGACCAACAGTTGCCATCATAAATCCTGGCTAAAGTCAGTACCGAAGAGCCAGTTCCTTAGATTAAGGAGGCACTGTTCTTTTCAGGGTGACTTTCTGAGAAAGTGGGAATTCCTTAAAAAGCACTTCTTGGAGAAGGGTTATGAACTTTATTTGGTTATAGAAGAGGCGGGAACTAGAAGTAGAGAGGCTATGTTTAGACCAAAGGACAGGCCAAATAACCCTTTTTGTTCATCTAAACCAGGGGTAGGGAACCTGCGGCTCTCCAGCTGTTGTAGAACTACATTTCCCATCATGCTTCTGGGAGTAATTGTATTCATCAGCCTTGCAATGCCTCATGGGAAATGTAGTTCTACAACAGCTGGAGAGCCACAGGTTCCCTACCCCTGATCTAAACGGATCTCCGTTCTGTTAGAGGGGGAAGGGCGGTGATTACAGGATTCCTGTATATGGAAGCCGTGATCATCCCCTTTCCCCAGCCAGGGCAGCCCACATACAGTTAGAACACGCCCAGGGAACACAGTTGACCCTTAGAGCGCCACCTGCAGGTTAACCCCTTCACTACCAATGACATTTACACAGTAATCAGAGCATTTTCATAGCACTGATTGCTGTATAAGTGCCAATGGTCCCAAAAAAGTGTCAAAATGGTCCGACATGTCCGCTGCAATATCGCAGTGCCGCTAAAAATCACAGATCGCTGACATTTCTAGTAAAAAATAAAAAAATAACTTTTGCGCAAACCAATCAATAAACGCCGATTGCGATTTTTTTTTTTACCAAAAATATGAGGAAGAATATAAATCGGCCAAAACTGATGGATTTGGATTTGTATTTTAGCAAAAAGTAAGAAAAAAGGATTTTATTATAACTTACCGTAAAATCCTTTTCTCTGAGTTCACTGACAGACGCAGCTGTTCTTATGACACATGGGGTTATGCTCATATCACTAGGAGTAGACTAGGCAAAAATAAAACAAAAGCATAGTTTGGACCCTCCCAGGGGGCCGTCCTCACCTTAGCATATAATCCCCCTGCTCTGCATAGCACATCAGTTCGTAACAAGCCGTACAATCTCCACAGAGGGGTGGGTGCTGAGTCTGTCAGTGAACTCAGAGAAAAGGTTTTTTATGGTAAGTTATAATAAAATCCCTTTTACTCTTACGTTCACTGACAGACGCAGCTCTTCTTATGACACATGGGGATGTCCCAAAGCTGTGCCAATCAAGAGGGGTGGGCAAACTATAACAACAGTACCCAACAAAAAAGCCCTCTCGGGCAGCGCCATCCGCGCCTAAACTGCCGCTTGTAATACTTTGCGGCCAAAGGCAGCATCTGAAGATGTTGAGACTAGAGTTGAGCGAACACCTGGACGTTCGGGTTCAGAGGGTCCGAACGAACTTTAGGAAAACATTGCCCAAACTTTATCCCGGACCCCGAACCCCATTGAAGTCAATGGGGACCCGAACTTTTAGGCACAAAAATGGCTGTAACAAAGTCCTGGCAAGTGCTAGAGGGCTGCAAAAGGAAGTAAAATGGGGGTAAGAGTAGGGCAAGTGCCCTACAAAAAAATGGGGATAGGGAAAATAAATGAAAATCAAATAAAAAAAATGGGAAGGGTGGGGTGGATGTGGAGTAGGAGCCTAGAGGTTGACTAGGCCATGACCGTGGCAGTGTAGGTGGAAGTGGCGGTGGTCGAGGAGGAGGAGGAGGTAGCCAACACTGTTTTTTTTTGTTTGTGTATAATTGGGGTAGCCCCCAAAATATTGAGGCCTATTCAAAATAACAAGTATGCGAATGGCTGTGTGAGTCCGGTCTAAATGCTTATTCTGCAAAAGGTACAGACAAGTCTTGTGGGATCCGTTCCTGGTTCATTTTAATAAAGGTTAGCTTGTCCACATTGGCTGTGGACAGGCGGCTGCACTTGTCTGTGATAACGCCCCCTGCCGTGCTAAACACACGTTCAGACAATACACTGGCTGCAGGGCAGGCCAGCACCTCCAAGGCATAAATGGCAAGCTCAGGCCATGTGGCCAATTTGGAGACCCAGAAGTTGAATGGGGCAGACCCATCAGTCAGTACGTGTAGGCGTGTGCACACATACTCTTGCACCATGATGCTGCCTCCTGCTAAGACGTTGTCTATCGGCTGGTGGTGCTGTTTGTTGTGGCGGGCTGCTGACAAAGCTTTGCCACATTTTGGCCATGCTAACCCTGCCTTCTGAGGTGCTGCGGGTGGCACAGCTGCGTTGGTGGCCTTTTCCTCCTCCTCCTCCTCTGCCTTCACCTTGTGCTTCCACTGAGCCCCCGGTGTCATTTGGGAATGCTCTCAGCAGCGCCTCTACCAGTGTGCGCTTTTAGTCGCACATCTTCCTCTCCAGCTCCAGTGAGGGAATTAAGGACGGCACGTTGTCCTTGTAATGGGGATCCAGCAGGGTGGCCACCCAGTAATCAGAAGAAGTTACAATGTGGGCAACTCGGCTGTCATTGCGCAGGCACTGCAGCATGTAGTCGGCCATGTGTGCCAGGCTGTCTAGAGGCAAATACAAGCTGTCCTCTGTGGGAGGTATATCATCTGTGTCCTTTGTATCCCCCCAGCCATGCTCCAGTGATGCCCACGAGCTGCGTTGGGTGCCACCCTGCTGCGATTCCTCCTCCTCCTCCTCCTCATCTTCCTCGTCCTCCTTGTCCTCCAGAACTGTGCCCTGGCTTGAATATTTTTGACCTGGCCTGTGCTGGTCCAGGAACCCACCACTCCGAGCCACTTGTGAATGACTGGCCTGATAACCGTGGAAATGACCCCTCTTCCTCCTCTTCATCCTCCTGTGCCACATCCTCTTCCATCATCGCCCAAAGTGTTTTTTCAATGAAAAATAGAAGTGGGATAGTAACGCTGAGAACAGCGTCATCGGCACTGGCCATGTTTGTGGAGTACTGAAAACACCGCAATACGCTACACAGGTCTCGCAAGGAGGCCCACTCATTGGTGGTGAAGTGTTGCTGTTCGGCAGAGCGACTGACCCGTGTGTGCTGCAGCTGTAACTCCAAAAATAAGAGAGAGGAATTCCAATCATTTAGTACAGGCCATACCTATCGTATTAATAAATGTATTTCTTGTAAATCCTCCTTCGTCACCTATCTGATAATCTGTCCATGCAGACTCCAATATATAGGTCGTACCACTCAAAATCTCAGCACCAGAATAGCAGAACACCTTAATAATATAAAAAAGCGATTTCCCAAACATACACTCTCCAATCACTTTAGATTGTATCATAATGGTGATCCAACCCAGGCAGTTTTTTCCGGCATTGACAGAATCGATTTTCATTGGAGAGGAGGGAACATGATCCAACAAATATCCCGCAATGAAACAGAGTGGATACATAGATTGGACACACTATGTCCTGCAGGTATCAACTCTGACATCGATCTGAATCTATATATCAAACTATTAATGTATTGCTTTTTGTCCATTACATTGATTCTAGCCTATTTACATAAATGATCTATCCGGGATCCCCTCCCGATGTTTCCTAAAGATTCCCTTTAACTACATTATCTATAAATAAATTTAAAAAAATGTTCACACCTTGTGAGTCCAGGGACAACATACATGGTCCCATCCAAATCGTCCCGTGCATGTCCCCAAAATGTTGCCAACATCATTATTTTATTTTTACTCAACTCCTAATATTAATAATAATAGTGACTTTCATTTTTATTCATTTTTATACTTTTATTCATATATGGATTGTGTTATAATAGTAACAATTTAAAGTCAACACAATTTTATTTATATCCATTATAGTTTTTACAATTTTTTATATTTATCAATGTATTAATAAAATTGTCCATAAAGAACCCCTATTTGCAGTGCAATATAGAATACAATTTGTTTTCTCAAATAAAAATAAATTTTGTGGCTCTTTCCGTACCATTTTCCCTTTGCTACATCCTTTGCAGACACCTCTCGTTCTCAGTAACAGAGGCGGGTCTGTGAATAATTATCTTATCAGCTGGGGATCCTGTGATGGTTCGTGATTGGCCGACAACAGAGAGGTGATTTGTATTTATTGTGGAGATGACGCTCTGTACCACATGACCCTCTGATGACGTCAGCACATTGCTGACGAAACGCCGCGTAAAGGCTGTGTGGGATCCGATCGTCATCTCCGCTCGTCTATGCAGGTGGATCGCAGGAGCGTCCCCTGCCTTGACTATCGTCATTGTAAGCATACCTTTTATGTAACATTTTAATTATAATAAACTACGTCCAGAAGTACTTCACCATTGCTGGCTCCGCTTTCTTCCCACTCCTGCCCCTATGTGGGAGGTGAGTAATCATATACAGTGATCGGGTATCCGAAGGAGTCTGTTCCTGAGCCCAGGGAGGTCGGTGGAGAGTACCATCCAGTGTTGGCTCATCTGATTCCTGTAATAGGAATCCAATACATTCGGTGAGTAGGAAATCTCACTGGGTGAAAACGGTGAAGGATCTGCTATCACATTCAGACAAATTGCTATCGTCACTCGCAAAGTCACTATTTGCTGTTTATGGATTTATTTGGACTTTTAGTTCTATTTTTGATTTAATCATTATATTTACACCCACGTGTTTCCAATAATTTGTGTTTAAAGGTCTTCATTCGGTATACACTCAAAACCTCACATCATCTAATGTGGAGGATTTTTTTCTATGCACGACTTACATCTAGTGGTTGGATGCAGGCAGAGCACCCTTTTAATTGTTAGATATTCTCGCACATTTTTTCACTTTGTGATATCACTATTTTTATTGTGCAATTATATTTTCATTTGATTATCATTTTGGTTATGGGCACAGATATATTTTGTTCACCTTACCATTTCAATGTTATGCAAACATCCAAGTTGAATATATAATTGTATGCTAGGTATTAGTGGCCTGAATTTTGACCATTTCATTGGCCCATTAACCATATATATGGTGTGAGCGCGGTATCCCTGTCATTACAGAAACTCCACTATTGCCTGCTGCTGCTCGCACAGTCTCTCCAGCATGTGCAAGGTGGAGTTCCACCTTGTGGGCACGTCGTATGAGGCGGTGAGCGGGAAGGCCGAAGTTCCGCTGCAGCGCAGACAGGCGAGCAGTAGCAGGGTGAGAACGCCGAAAGTGCGCACAGACGGCCCGCACTTTATGCAGCAGCTCTGACATATCTGGGTAGTTTTTTAGAAAATTCTGTACCACCAAATTCAGCACATGTGCCAGGCAAGGGATGTGCGTCAAACCGGCTCGGCCCAGAGCTACTACGAGATTTCGGCCATTGTTGCACACCACCAGGTCGGGCTTGAGACTCAGTGGCAACAACCACTCATCGGTCTGTTGTTCAATGCCCGTGAACAGCTCCTGCGCAGTGGGTGTTTATCCCCCAAACATATCAGTTTTAAAACAGCCTGCTGCCATTGCCCCCTGGATGTGCTGATGTTGGTGGTGAAGGTGTTACGCTGAGTGGATGAGTAGGTGGTAGAGGAGGAGGAGGAGGAAGCGCAGTAGGAGGAGGAGGCAATAGGAGGCAAAGAGAAATGCCCTGCAATCCTCGGTGGTGGAAGCACGTGCGCCAAATGGCTAGCCGGCTCAGGCCCACCCGCCACTACATTTGCCCAGTGTGCAGTTAGCGAGATATAGCGTCCGTGCCCCTGCTTACTGGACCATGTATCAATGGTTATGTGGACCTTGCCACAGATGGCGTTGCGCAGTGCACACTTGATCTTGTCCCCAACTTGTTTGTGCAGGGAAGGGATGGCTCGCCTGGAAAAGTAGTGGCGGCTGGGAGCCACGTACTGTAGGACAGGCACCGCCATCAGGTTTTTGAAACTGTCCGTGTCCACCAGACGGAATGACAGCATTTCAAAGGCCAGGAATTTTGAAATCCTGGCATTTAGGGCCAGGGATCGCGGGTGGCTAGGGGGGTACTTCCTCTTTCTCTCCAGTGTTTGGGAGATGGACAGCTGTAAGCTTCCATGGGACCATGTGGAAATGCTTGGGGACAGTGGCGGACATGGTGGCGTTGCTGTCATATCATCTGTTTGCTGGGTGGCAGGTGACACTGTCACTGTAGAGGTGGAGGAAGAGGCCGAGGCAGCAGCAGAAGAGGAAGCAGGAGGAGGCTGAGACCTTTCTTGGATTTTGAGGTAATTATTCCATTGTAGCTTGTGCCTTGAATTTAGATGCCTGGTCATGGGGGTTGTGCTCAGGTGTAGAACATGTATGCCCCGGCTCAGGCTATCATTGCACAGCTTGCAAACCACTCATGTCTTGTAGTCAGCACATTGTCTGAAGAACTGCCACGCGGGGGGAACGCCTTTGAGCTGCCTTTGGTGTACTAGGTCCCTGGGTGCTGTGGGTAGTAGCAGGCCTACTGTCTAGGGGATGCTCACTCTGCTTTTGCAACCTGCTTCCTCTTTTGCTGTGCTGGTGCCTCTGTGCGACCACTACCTCTTCCTCCAAACTGCACACGTCACTCGCATGACCCTCATTCCATGTGGGGTCTAGGACCCCATCATCTTCCACATCATCTTCCACCCACCCTTCACCACTGCCCTCCTTGTCAGTCTGCACACTGCGGCAAGCTGCAGCAGTTGGCTGCAGAGATGTGCTGCACTGGTGTTTCCATGTCCTCTTCCTGCAACAGAAGTGGTTGGGCATCGGTGCACTCAATGTCTTCCACTTCTGGGGCAGCGCTATGTGGATGGCCCACGGAAAGCACACCAGGAGAGTCATCAAAAAGCATAAGAGTATCTTGCAGGACTTGGGGCTCAGACTGCTTGGCTAATTTACAAGGGGCTGAGGTGAAAGACAGATGGCCATGGGGTTCAGGTGCCAACTCTGAGCTTTCATCAAGGGACCGGGAGAGAGACAATGTGAAGGAACTGGAGGCATTGTGAGCCACCCAATCTACTATCGCCTGTACTTGTTCTGGCCTCACCAATTGTTGAGGGGCATTCTGGCCTACCATATACCGGTGAAGGTTCTGTTGGCTACCGGAGGAAGGTGTTTCCCTTGTGCGTGTAGCTGGCACACCTCGACCACGTCCTCTCCTTTCAAAAGGAGGTTCAGCAACACCACCAACACCAGCAGCGCCAGCATCACCAGCAGCACCATGACCTTGTCCCTTATTTGCTCTCCTCATTGTGCCCGCAAATGTACTATGTAGCCCTATGTAAGTATTTATTAATACCAATTAATACCTTTTTTTTTTTTTTAAAACACCAACGTAGCCGGACTTTTTATTTTGGTGCAAGAAATGCACCGATCACACCAACAGCTGGAAGCTCTCCCTTTAGAACTACGAGATGATTTTTGAACAATAATGTGTCACTTACAGCAACAGCTAGAACCTCTCCCTTTAGAACTAGGAGATGATTTTTGAACAATAATGTGTCACTTACAGCAACAGCCGGAAGCTCTTCCTTTAGAACTAGGAGATGATTTTTGAACAATAACGTGTCACTTACAGCAACAGCTAGAACCTCTCCCTTTAGAACTAGGAGATGATTTTTGAACAATAATGTGTCACTTACAGCAACAGCTGGAAGCTCTCCCTTTAGAAATAGGAGATGATTTTTGAACAATAATGTGTCACTTATAGCAACAGCTGGAACCTGGCCCTATAGGAGTAGGCAATGATTAATCTGATCATTGTGTATGATCGTAACGATCATTGTGTTAGGCAGGGTTTGATCTGCAATCTGTCACTCAAAGATGCAGTGTGTGAAATCTCAAATTACTCCCACAATCTGATCGTTGTGTACGATCGTTGCGTTATGCAGTGTTTGATCTGCAATCTGTCACTCAAAGCAGCAGTATGTGAAATCTTAAATTTCTGCAATCTGTCCCTCAGAGCAACAGTAGTAGTAATCTCAGGATGCAGGATCAGATGTTAAAATGTCGGCAATCTGTGCCTCGCAAAAATGCTGGCAGCTTCCTCTCCCTATACTATTCAGAGTCTCAGAGAGCATGTTACTGCAGCATCAAGTGACTCCAGCTTATATAGAGGCTGGGTCACATGATGCACTGGCCAATCACAGCCATGCCATTAGTAGGCATGGCTGTGATGGCTTCTAAGGGCAAACCAGTGAAACACTTGTTGATTGGCTGCCCTGCAGCTATTCAAAATGCATGATCAACTACCAGAACCCAGAACCCGAATGTTTTTGAAATGTCCGTGTTCGGGTCCGGGTCCCGGACACCCCAAAGTTCGGTATGGACCCGAACGTTACAGTCCGGGTTCGCTCAACACTAGCTGAGACATCAATCTTATAAAACTTAGTAAACGTGTGCACTGAGGTCCAAGTAGCCGCTTTTCACACCTGACACACCAAGGCCTGGTGTCTAAATGCCCAGGAAGTACTAACTGCCCTGGTGGAATGAGCCATGACTGGAAACGGGGAACCTTGCCCCAAACCTCATATGCATGAGTCACGGTCTTCCTGATCCAACGAGAAATGGTAGCTGACGAGGCCGCCATGCCTTTGCGCAACCCTTCTGTCAGCACAAAAAAAGAATCAGACTTCCGAAAAGAAGCTGTAGAAATCAAATACACCCGCACAGCCCTCACTACATCCAACAAATGCAATTCAAATTCCTTGGGATGCGACGGGTGCGGGCACAATGTGGGAAGAACAATATCCTCATTCAAATGAAAAGAAGAATCCACCTTCGGAAGAAACGAAGGGGAAGGTCGCAAAACCGCTTTGTCCTTATGAAGGACCAAGTAAGGTGACTTGCAGGATAATGCTGCCAACTCAGACACCCACCTAGTGGATGTAACAGCCACCAGAAAGGCCACTTTCTGCGACAACAGTCGCAAGGGAATGTCCCTGATCTTTTCATATGGTAGCTTCTGCAGCACAGAAAGCACCAGATTCAAATCCCACGGCGCCAGAGGCGACCGTATCCAAGGAGCCACATGACGTATACCCTGTACAAACGTACGGATCAATGAATGTGACACCAAGGGCCGTTGAAAAAGAAACACCAGGGCCGAAATCTGACCCTTAAGCGTACTTAACGCCAGGTTCTTGTCCAGTCCTTGCTGTAAAAAAGTCAGTACTCTGGACACTATATAAGAGCAGGGATTCCAACCCCCTGCCTCGCACCAGGCAATATAGGCCTTCCAGGTCCTATGATAAATCTTACGTGAAGTACCCTTACGTGCTTCAATCATAGTAGGGATCACGGAGTCCAAGATACCCCTATCCCTCAGCACCTGGGACTCAATAGCCAAGCCGTCAAAGCTAGCGAGGGTAAAGCAGGGTGCAAGATGGGCCCCTGAGAAAGTAGGTCTCCGCGAAGTGGAAGACGCCACGGAACATCTGTCACCATCCGCACCACGTCGGCGTACCAAGGACGCCGAGGCCAATCCGGAGCTACCAGGATTGTTGGGATTCCCTCTGCTTCTATCCTGCGCAGAACCCGCGGTAGAAGCTTTAGAGGAGGAAAGGTGTACAGTAGCCGATACTGACCTCAGGGTGCTACCAGTGCGTCCGAGGTGACCGCCAACGGATCTCTTGTTCTGCACACAAAGGTCTGTACCTTGTGATTGAACCTGGAGGCCATGAGGTCCACCTCTGGCGTGCCCCACTTGAGGAAAATCTGGCGGAACACTTCTGGATGTAGGGACCACTCCCCCTAATCCAGAGTCCGGCAGCTGAGAAAGTCCGCCTGCCAGTTTTCCACGCCTGGAATGTAGATTGCAGAGAGAGCTGGCACGTGAAGTTCTGCCCACCGAAGGATCAGAGCCGCCTCTGTGTCTGCTGCCGAGCTTCTCGTTCCACCCTGATGGTTCACATATGCCACAGCCGTGGCATTGTCCGACTGAACCCGGACAGGGAGGCCTCGTAGCCTCGCCGACCAATGGGACAGACAAAGTCTGATCACTCTCAGTTCCAGTACATTTATCGGAAGGCAAGCTTCCTGAACTGACCAACGACCTTGGGCAAAGTATTGCCCCAGGACCCCTCCCCAGCCCGACAGGCTGGCATCCGTCATTATTATCGACCAATTGAGGGGGAGAAAACATTTTCCCAATTTTAGGGCTGGAGCCCGCATCCACCAAACCAAGGATCCTCGGGACTGATGATCCAACCTAATCAGTCTGTTTAGGGATAGGGGAGATTTGTCCCATTGAGACAAAATCGCCTTCTGCAGGAGCCGAGTGTGACTCTGAGCGTAAGGTATCGCTTCGAAAATCGACACCATGAGCCCCAACACTCGCATACAGAACCGTAAGGAGGACCACTGGCGTGATAACAAGGTTCGCACTGCTGCCTGTAATGTCAGGAGCTTGCTCGGTGGTAAAAACACCCTTGCCTGCACCGTGTCCAGAATCAGACCCAGGTATTCCAGCCGGTAGGATTGAGTCAATGATGACTTCTGCAGGTTGATCAGCCAACCGAATTCTTTTAACGTGGACACCGTGATTATCACCTTCTCCTCCAGAGCCACAGCTGACTCTGCTCTCAGGAGTAAATCGTCGAGGTACGCCACCACCGCGATACCTCTCTGTCTCAACAGTGCCAGCATCGGGGCCACCACCTTGGTGAACACTCGGGGCGACGAAGCCAGCCCGAAGGGAAGTGCCACAAACTGGTAATGCAGATCTCCCACTGCGAAGCGTAGAAAACGCTGGTGACTGTGACAAACTGGAACGTGAAGATATGCGTCCCTGATATCCAGGGACGCCATGAGTTCGCCTTGGTGCAGGGCGGCCACAACCGAGCGGATGGACTCCATCCTGAATCTCTTTGTCTTTACAAAGCAGTTTAATGCCTTCAGGTCCAGAACTGGCCTGACACCGCCCTTCCTGGGCACCACAAAGAGGTTTGAGTAAAACCCGTGAAATCTTTCCACCGCGGGTACCGGTACAATCACCCCCTGTTCGGCAAGCGCCTGAACGGCGCCCAAAAGCGCCTCCCGATGCCCCTGAGGGAGTTTTACGTTCGAAGGGAAGAACCTTTCTGGGGGTAGAGAGATGAACTCTATCCTGTACCCGGAGGACACCACCTCCAGCACCCACCGATCGGTGATGCGGGCAGCCCATCTGTCTGCGAACCCCAGCAACTGGCCCCCCACCCGTGAGTTGGGCGGGGGCAACCCATCATGCAGAGGTTGACTTATTCTTCGTTTTTTTGGACTTATGTTGCCAGGGCCTTTTACTGGACCCTGTGGAAACCTTACCGGACTTGAAGCCCTTACCCGCTGAGCCAGGTGCACGAAAAACTTCTTCTGACCTGAAGAAACAGGGTTCTGCCTACGGCGAAAATCCCGCCATTTTGGCTCTGGAAGGAAAGTACTCTTCCCTCCCATGAAATCCTTAATGATTTCATCCAACTGTGGGCCAGACATCCTCCCTGAAAGGGAAGATCTGTAAGAGCTTTCTTCGAAGCCTGGTTGCCCGACCAAGAGCGGAGCCACAGCACCCGCCTGATAACAATTGCAAAAACAGACATTTTTGACAGTATGGGAAGCAGGTCCAAGGCCGCATTGCATATGTAGCGGAGACCTTCTTCCCAGTGTTGTGCACGTTGCACCTCAGCCTGTGCACACTCACAAGTTAAACCGGTGTGTAATGTGGCAGTGTGCTCGTGAAGAGTTTGCGCCGCCCTAGCAGCCGCCAGAGTTGGCCGCATGGCTGACCCAGCCACCAAGAACAGTGCCTTAGACACTGCTTCCGTGCAGCGATCGGCCGCCTCTTTAAAAGACGGAGACCCCTCCAAGGGAATGGTCGTTGCCTTATTCAGATGGGCCACCGGTGGGTCCACTGCTGGGGAAGCCCATCTCTTAGTAAAGCTATCCTCAAAGGGGTAGCGAACAGCAAAGCTTTTGGGTAAAGCAAAGGAATTTTGCAGCCGTAGCCATTCCTTGAACACCGCCTGTTCAAACACCTGATCATAAGGGTAGGCCCTAGGGGACCTAGAGGGCTTAAGCGAACCACAAATATATGTGGACTCAAGCGACTCCCCTGCTTGGTCAAGGCGCATGGCGTTGCGGATATCAGTGATCAAAGTGGCCACTATCGCTTTGTTGTGCGAAAATGGAGCCTCCTGATCACCTTCGCCGTCTGAGGGTATCAGTTCACCCTCTGACAGGTCCACGGGGGTTCCCGTGACCGAGGCGATCACCTGTTCCGAATCCTCCCCCGAAGAATGACGGGGGGTGTTTTTTGGGGCCCCCCTGAATCGGGTCCCCTGCCCAGGGAAAGAACTCCCCAAATACAGCCCTCAGCTGTTCCAAGAACACCAAGGTTCCCGGGGTGGATTGTTGCTCTGCAGGTACCCCTGCCATAGCACTGCCGGCCTCTGACATCCCAGACTTCTGGCACCCCCACTGTGTGACCCCCACCTCTACCCCACCAATCAGCCAGGGAGACCTGGGAGGATTGCACCCACCGCTACCAGCACTCAGGGAGAGCCAGCTATACTTGCTGTTTTAAATGCCTCAGCACTGTGACCGGAATGACCAATGCCAAAAATCCACTGCACTTCAAGAGCTTGCACCGCCGTCTGTCAGCCATGCTTGTCCAAGCAAAGACGGAAGTGCTTCTGCTGTTTTTATCACTTCCTGTAATACCAAGAACAACCACTGGGGGCCGCCAGAGAACAGGCTGAAAATCGCATGGTCTACCAAACAAATGGCTGCTGCCATCAAAACAAGCCGAGCTTACGGCAAAATGGCACGGTCGGTGGACGAACGAACGGTGATCCACACCGAATGGTGGCGAACCGCCAAATGCAGTCTCCGAATGGTCAGTGCGGGGTGCGGTACTGCGGGGGGGGAGTGGGACGGGAGAGTGGGGGGAGGGGGGAATGGGAGATGACCACCCCAGATGCGTCCCCACTAATAGGCCCCCACCGGCCGGCTACCTTAGAAGCTGCCCAGGTGCCCACTCTCCAAGCCCTAAGACGGAAGAGGGGTTCTACTCACCGATCCGAAGGGGGCGCAGCGGGTAGCCACCTGGAGCAGACTTACCTCCCCATGGAGATGGCATGCTGCTGGCCAGGCCCCTGGACAGGAACAGAACCAGTCACTGGGCTCTAGTGGGATTAGCCACTGGCCGCCCGCACGGAACGATCGCTATGCGGCGTGCCCCCGCTAAGGGTAGCTCGCACAGACGTTGGCTGGACTGGGGAAAGTTTTTGGATTCTAGATATCCTCTATACCACCAGCCGGCTTCTTGATAGCAGTCTTCATCAGAAAAACCTTTAGGAGACTGCAGATCCCAAAGGGAACCTGGTCTACTCCTTGCACTAGGCAATAAAAACGGATGTGCTATGCAGAGCAGGGGGATTATATGCTAAGGTGAGGACGGCCCCCTGGGAGGGGCCAACCTATGCTTTTGTTTTATTTTTGCCTAGTCTACTCATAGTGATATGAGCATAACCTCATGTGTCATAAGAAGAGCTGCGTCTGTCAGTGAACGTAAGAGTAATTTGTTTTATTTTGCAAAATTATCGCTCTTCTTTTGTTTATAGCGGCGATCAGAAATGACGCAGCGGTGATCAAATACCACCAAAGAAAGCTCTATTTGTGGGAAAAAAAGGACGCAAATTTTGTTTGGGTACAGTGTCGCACGACCGCGCAATTGTCAGTTAAAGCGACGCAGTGCCGAATCACAAAAAGTGCTCTGGTCCTAAAGTGTGAAATCCTTCCGGGGCTGAAGTGGTGAAACAGCAGTGCAGTGCTTCCTCCATATGGAAGCTCAGTAAACCAGTAATAAGGAAAATGTACACTCCATGATACATGATGATATTGCGCTGCTTCTACATTGAGAGTGATTTACACTCATATGCCGCCCCAGAGACCAGCAGAGGGGCTCCCTGAAAGATGATTCATTTAGCATGTGAACACAGGGACCACATCCCAGTGGAACAGGATGGACAGCCCAAAGTTTATTCAGGCTAGGTAGGAGACATGTGCAAATTTCCTGGACCCGTTCCCTTCCCTGGGTGAGTTTTACTGAATGTGACAACCTGTTAGGTGTCGCCATCTTGTCTTTGGCTGCTTCAACCAACAGGATTCACACAGCTCTATTCCATCTGCATCTTCTCTTGGAAGAGTCTAGAAAGAGTTGATTTGCCCACAGTGTGAGTGGAAACCACTTCTTTAGAGTGTATTGCTCACATGTTTACTGAATGTGACAACCTATTCGGTGTTGATATCTTTTTCCTTGACTGCTTGAAGCAACAGGATTCATAGTCACATTCACTCGTATCTTCTCTTTGATGAGACTGAAGCTGATTGTTTGCCTGGGAAGCCCCCAAAACGACATATTGCCAGAATAGGCAACCCCTCATTAGGCCATTGGACACATTCTTCAGATTGTATTGACCACAGGCTTAATGAACGTCACAACCTGTTAGCTGCTGTCATTTTTATCCTTGGTTGCTTGAACAAAGCAGTATTCTTGCAGTCATGTTCATCCTTAATCGTTCTTAGGAAGCGTCTGAATAGGATTGGTTTGCCTGGAGAGGCTTGGAGACTGTTCAATGTCGGAACAGGTAACCCCTTCACAGAGCGATTGGAAACACGCCTCTAGAGTGTATAGACCATGTGCTTAAACAAATGTGACAGCCTGTTAAGTTTGGTTAGGATAAGTCTGCGAAGGATTCTTGCTAATTCCTACTTGTACTGACGTTCTTATGACGAAACAAGTTCGTTGGTTCCTATTTTTACTGTCGTCGATTGTCCAACACTGCAAGTAATTCGGACACCAGTTATGTTAGACTTCTTACACAGGTTACCGGATTACTCCCCAACGGATAAGACCGTTATACAGCAAAACCCCCGAAGGGTCCGTTTGTTAGTCGAAGTCAGAGTAGTTTCTCTT